>CAIGQZ010032649.1:6815935-6877851 GCA_903798205.1 Danio tinwini | reverse complement strand
TGGATGGATGGATGGATGGATGGATGGATGGATGGATGGATGGATGGATGGATTGATTGGTGGGTGGATGGATGGATGGATGGATGGATGGACGAATGGATAAGTTGATGGTTGGGTGAATGGATGATCGGATAGATGGATAGATGGATAGATAGATAGATAGATAGATAGATAGATAGATAGATAGATAGATAGATAGATAGATAGATAGATAGATAGATAGATAGATAGATAGATAGATAGATAGATAGATAGATAGATAAAAACTTGGGTGATCAAATTCCATTATTACCATCACAATACATATGCTGGACCCAGTAACCTTTCTCTCTTGCTCTCTCTTACCACACACACACACACACACTCGCACACACGCACGCACACACGCACACAATCACAGCCCACAGGCACGTTCACATACAGTACACAAGCTTCAACATACACTAGTCTAGACAGATACTCTCAAGCATTAATGTAAATGTATCTCATTATATTTATATTTTAGTACACACACACAGTATACACACAGAGAGAGAGAGAGAGAGAGAGAGAGAGAGAGAGATTAGGATGGTGTTCACAGCCCAGTGATACTTGGAAAAAGCAGAGAAGTTTAGGCCACCCAGAAGAACAAAAGACAAATACAGATAGAGGGAAGAAAACGGGAAGAAGGAGAGGATTTGAAACAGTCTCGAATCAAAGCAATGCTGTCCCAGTAATACATTCTGTCTCTCACACATTCTTTTCACACACACACATACTGGGTTTTCTTGTTTTTGAAGACTTTCCATAAATGTAATGATTTTTACCCTGTACAAATGGTACACTCTAAATGGACATTCTAATATAACATTCAGAGAACTTTTGACTTTTTTACATTTTCAAAAAACATCATTCTCTCTGATTTATAAATTGTTTTCCTCATAAGCACGAAAGGGTAAAAAAATACTGGTTTACATGTACTTGAGGAAATATGGAGACATCTGGTGCCTATAATGTACAGAATAGCAATGCCAAATACACACACAAACACACACTGAACCCAAATTGAACAAGTTGCATCTTATAAATATTTAGGTGTCTGGCTTGATGATAAGTTGACTTATAGTTGTCATATTGATAGCCTTTTTTAAAAACTCAAAACAACATTAGGTTTTTGTCTTCGTTTTAAAAAAAGTTTCTCCTTCGCAGCTCGAAAACATTTAGTTGAGAGTACATTTCTATCAGTATTGAGTTACAGTGAAATACTTTATATGCACACACCTCTAAATGTTTTTTTAAAAATTGGATATTGTTTATCGTAGTGCCTTAAGATTTGTCATCTTTTAACAATTGATTATGGTTCATACAATTTTGTGTGTGTCTATGTGTTGTGATATGTACTTTTTGTTTTTTGTAACTTTGTCCTATGCTGCCTGTCTTGACCAGGACTCCTTGGTAGAAGACATGTTGTTTCTCAATGGGACACTCATGGTTTAATATTTGAATAAATAAAATTAATAAAATTAAGAAAAAGATTTCTACATTGTTACTTAATTATGTTTGACTTACGTTTTCCACATGGGGACCATAAAGTAGCCTACCTGATATATTAGAGGGTGTATTTCACTCAGGGTAATGATAATTCCTGCAGCCAAGTCAACTATCACAAGAACACTAAAAAAAAAATATATATATATATATGTTTTAGCCGATTTAAGACTTTTTGACTAGCGAGGACCAGTAAAAATGTCTTCATTAGTTCTTAATATTTCTCTACAGAAGTGATCACAATCTAACACACACACTGAGATTTGTGTGAACAATGAAGATAAGTTGGTGTAGGTACACACCTCCTACAGAGAACAGGTAAAGCCAAGATATGGAACATTTTGTGGCTATGTTTTCCAACCCTGAGTTACTTTTGTGTCCTTCACTTCCAACTTTTGAAGAGTTTAACTTCAGTTGTGTATTGCAGAGACTACAAGGCCGCTTTTGTTAGCATTTCTGATTAATGTAGGCACATTTTGAGCATTAGCCATCGCACATTGGCAACAGAAATGGGGTAAAATAACATTCATGGTAGTCCATATGCGGCCTCATTTAAAATTAGAGTCTCACTGACATCTATATGTGTGTGTAAAACATCATTTAAATGATACATACGCGCTTCAGTACTTGACTTCTTAGAACTTTCGTCCAATGACTTCCATACGGTAAGCTAATTGTTCATTTGGCCAGCATGCACTTAACTTAAAACGTTTCAACAGCGCCCTCTGTTGATGTTCATAATAAATATCAATGAATGCTTCCATACTGTACTCGCATCCATCATTGAAATTGAGCTAGGCTAAATTAATTTGTATTTATATTTCCATAAACGTATTACGCTTCCACTTAATTGTCGATAATATATTCATATCGCCATTGTAAAGAAAAACACAACTCTAACTAAAAAGACAGAAGGAGAAATATTACAAGAAAGTGACAAACCTGCCAAAGTAAGTAGCTAAGCCAAGACTCCAAAATACAGTCAGTCAAGCGTAAAAGTAATTGGCCGTTTGTGAAAGTTTGTGCTGTTGTTTAATGCATTCAGTTATATATCGGTGTCAGCTCTCGAGGGAGACTGGAGCGGGTGTTTATTTTTAGCTCTGATAAAAACACATATCAATGCGACTCTCCCTCCGCCCGTAGAGGGAAGTAATGAGAGAAGCGGGCCTTAGAGAGATAGAACTGCTGTTTTAGGGATTCTGGGATCCTTGTGGACCAACAGGAGAACTGCCATACAGTTGCTGTCTGCTCTCCGATCAATAGTATTGATCAGATTTATGCTAATAGGAAGGGAATGAATAATGGGCGAGACTGCCTGGATGTGCTATGCCAGCAACTATAGAGAATAGAGCTGAATAACTTGCCTACACAACTTTACATAACTGCAAAACTTTAAGAATAACAGCAGAAAGGAGACTGCTTAAAGGGATAGTTCACCCAGAACTCTGTCACTTACTCATCCACTTGTTCTAAACTTTATTTCAGTTGAACACAAAGGAAGATATACTGAAGCAGGGCTGGCTCTATAGGCATGGGTAGGGTAATGTCTGTATTACCCACCCAAAAACAGTATACACATTCATTTGTTTATTCATTTTCTTTTCGGCTTAGTGCCTTTATTAATCAGGGGTCGCCACAGTAGAATGAACCGCCAATTTATCCAGCATATGTATTACACAGGCGATGCTCTTCCAACTGCAACTCATCACTGGGAAACACCAATACATACTCTAATTCACACACATACACTACGGACAATTTAGCTTACCTACACTCTCAGAAATAAGGTACGAGAGCTGTCACTGCCCTGCTGAAAAATCCAGCTTAAACCAGCCTAAGCTGGTTGGCTGGTTTTAGCTGGTTGACCAGCCTGGTTTTAGAGGGGTTTTGGCCATTTCCAGGCTGGTTTCCAGCCATTTCCAGCCTGGTCTTAGCTGGTCAGGCTGAGAGTTGACCAGCTAAAACCAGCTTGACCAGCCAAAACAAGCTATGTCCAGCTTAAACCAGGCTGGTCAAGCTGGTTTAATCTGGCCATTTTCCAGACTGACCAGCTAAGACCTGGCTGGAAATGGCTGGAAACCAGTCTGGAAATGGCCAAACCTCCTCTAAAACCAGTCTGGTCAACCAGCTAAAACCAGCCAGGTTTAAGCTGTTTTTTTCAGCAGGGTGGGGTTGTACCTTTTCAAAAGGTACACATTTGTACTTAAAGAGTCCATATTTGTACCTCAAAAGTATATATTACCTACACATTTTAAAAGGAACACTTTTAAAGCAGGAACAAATAAACAGGGGGGCTAATAATTCAGGGGGTTTAATAATTCTGACTTCAACTGTAATTCATCTACACTGCATGTCTTTGGACTGTGGGGGAAACCAGCACCTGGAGTGTCGAGAACATGCAAATTCCACACAGAAATGCCAACTGATTTAGCCAAGGCATGAACCTGCGGCCTTCTTGCTGTGAGGCGACAGCGCTTTCCACTGCGCCACAAATATTTCTTTTGTACAATTTGTACAGGTGCGTGAAGATTTTACAATGTTCTGTTAATGTTGCTGTTGTTCGCATATTAAAATAAATCAATATTTTAAAATGAAATAGTCCTATTTAATGTGTTACACAAAATAAACACGTCAAAAATGTATTTTTTTGTTTATTAAAGAAAGTATATTTCAATGAAAATGTATACATCACACGTATACAACTCAAGTTCCAAAAACAGACACTTGCAACTGGTTTTGTTGTTTTCACCAATTCAAATAAAATAATAATGTTTCGAGATTTTGCAAATGCCATGATAGAAATCTTCCAGGGTTTTGAATAATAAATGAATATTGATAATCTTACATTTTTGTGTTTTATGTTTCCTAGTAAATATTGTAATATTTTTATTGTATCAGCAATATATTTAATATTAGGGTAATTATAGTTTACTGGAACAAAAGCAAACCATAAAACTAAAACTTATTTTTGTTACAGAAATTAAATATGTAAAACTGTATGAGCCTAAAAAAAGTATATGAATTTAGTTCAACTTTATGTGCTAAAATAACTATAGTAAAACTAATACATATGAATAAATACAAATATTGGTAACACTTTACATTAAGGTCTTATTAGATAATATTAATGTATTTCATTCATTCATTCATTTTCTTTTCGGCTTAGTCCCTCTATTAATCTGGGGTCGCCACAGCGAAATGAACCGCCAACTTATCCAGCACGTTTCACGCAGCGGATGCCTTTCCAGCCGCAACCCATCTCTGGGAAACATCCATACACACTCATTCACACTCATACATTACGGACAATTTAGCATACCCAATTCACCTGTACCGCATGTTTTTGGACTGTGGGGGAAACTGGAGCACCCGGAGGAAACCCACAGGAATGCAGGGAGAACATGCAAACTCCACACAGAAACGCCAACTGACCCAGCCGAGGCTCGAACCAGCAACCTTCTTGCTGTGAGGCGACAGGTACTGCGCCACTGCATCGCCCCGTTAATGTATTTACTAACACAAATTATATTTACTACAGTATTTATTAATCTTTGTTAATGTAAGTTCATGAAAATATATTTGTATATAGTTCTTGTTAACTCACGGTGCATGAGCAACTCATCTAAATGAATTATGCATTATCTGTTAACTATGAAACTAATGAAACCTTATTGTAAAGTGTGACAAAATTGACTAAACTAAATGAAATAATAAAAAAGTTTAAAACTTTTTTTACAAAAATGATACATTTAATAATTTGCAATGCATTAAAAAGATTTATCAAGACCTATATTATTAACTGTTAATATTGTATACAGTAAAGAAGGCCAGGAACACTGAGACAGACATTCTGTCTTGAATAAAATATTGTTATATTATTAAAACATAATAATAATAAAAATAACAACATCATTAAATAAATCATACGCAACTTGGTCACATGGTCGCCCACTAAAACTAAGCAGGGCTGCGCCCGGTAAGTACCTGAATGGGAAAGTTGGGAAAGTGCTGCTGAAAGTGGTGTTAGTGAGACCAGCAGAGGGCGCTTAACCTGCGGTCTGTTTGGGACCTAACGTCGCAGTATGAGTATATTGGTGGGGACTCTATACTGCTTAGTGAGCGGCGTCTTTCGGATGAGACATTAAACCGAGGTCCTGACTATCTGTGGTTGCTAAAAATCCCAGGATGTCATTCGAAAAAGAGTAGGGGTTTGCCCACTGGCCTCCTAACCATCCCTATATCATAATTGGCCTCATCACTCTGTCTCCTCTCCACCAATCAGCTGGTGAGTGCGGTCTGGTGCAATATGGCTGCTGTCACGTCATCCAGGTGGATGTTGCACACTGGTGGTGGTTAAGGAGATTCCCCCCAAAAATGTGTAAAGCACTTTGAGTGTCCAAAAAAGCGCTATATAAATGTAAGGAACTATTATTATTAATTATTATTATCATTAGTCATATCGACTGAACATGAAGAATGAAATTACTGAAAGTGACAGGCTTCTAGACTGTATTATCTACTGCAGTGCAGTTCAGGCAAAACGATGACGTCAGTGGTTCATACGATAGAAACGCATTCAGACTGACAACAGTAAGGGAAGTTTATTTTGGTTGTGAATTGCGTCATTCCATTTAATAAACCTTCGATACATTCATATACAAGACATACCACTGAAGTCTCAAAGGAGAAATATATAAGCTGGCTTGAAATGACAATAATATTTAAGGTTTAAGCCTCTAGTTTAATTAAAATGAGCATGAAATTTCCCAAAAATCAGAGGATAAACTGTTGAAACAATGAGAAATTGTGAATATAGACTTGATCATAACTGTGATTGATTTAGCATTAGCATGCCATTTCATAATACAGAAAAAAACACTACTTATAAAGATACTGAAACAGACAAAAAAGACAATATATATTACAGAATGTTTAATAAAGACTGCGGATAGTACTTCATCGCGCACGACTGTGCATTTTGGTATAGATTACAAAACCACCAGATCTAAATAACCTTCTATTCGTTTAGTTTGTGCTGTTAAAATCTGCTGCTAAATGATCTGAAACGAAACTCTCTGCTTAACAAACATAGATAATACAGATTTATAGCTATAATCTATTGTATGTTTATTATTATTTAATTTCCTATATAGTTCTTATAACACAAGCTAGGAGTTCAGTTGATAACCTCTTCCATTGTTTTCATCATCTGATGCGATAATCAAAGCTGTAATTATTAAATAATCAGCAAATAAAAGGTTTACCAAAAGCTCTCCCGTTCAAAACATCAAGCAGAACTGTATTGAAACCCACAGGACAGAGTTTGAACAGAAAGGGACGTGTGATTGGGTGTAAATGAGTGCTCTCATAATCAGAATAAATAGTCATATTCATTGCTGACACGTTCATTCATCACGACACAGTGCTTTCTGATTGGTTGGTGAGATTGGTGATCCTAGCTACAAATAAACCATAGTAAAAATAAAAACAAACCTCACAATATCAATGTAAAACACAATGAAAGACAGATCGATTAAACATCCTCCAAGATATCTGCGTTACTTCTATGTGGCAATGATACACAATGTGTAAAAAACTTGCAATAGGACCACCTTAACATTAGCGGCACTTCATCAGACCTGCATAACTTCAGCATAAAACATATTCATATATATTTACAAGGACAACCATATTATGCAGATTCTCACACTGCTTGCCTTTGTCAGCATGTATGAATTGCTTATAGATTTGGTTAATCATTCATTTTCTTTTCGGCTTAGTCTCTTTATTAATCTGGGGTCGCCACAGCTGAATCAACCGCCAACTTATCCAGCATATGTTTTATGCAGCGGATGCCCTTCCAGCTGCAACCCAACACTGGGAAACATCCATACACTCTTGCATACACACGCATCCACTACGGAGAATTTAGTTTACTCAATTCACCTATAACAGATATCTTTGGAGAGAAACCAGAGCCCCTGGAGGAAACGTACGTGGACACGAGGAAAACATGCCAACTCACCCAGCCAGGGCTGGAACCAGCGACCTTGCTGTGAGGCAGTTGTGCTACCTACTGCGCTACCGTGACACCCTTTGGCTAATCAGCTAATGCTTTTTTTAATCACATATTTTTTTACATATTTTACCTTTATAGTACTGTTTCTGCTCTCTTCTGGAAGTCTGTTAACTAGTCTGTTTTTTGAAGCCCCTCCCTCACAAATACAAAATGGGCTCTGATTGGTCAGCTGGCCTAGTGTGTTCTGATTCACTAGCTGCCCAAGTGGACGTTTGAAAAAAATGCCAAACCTGGGGTAGGGTTTAAGGTTATGTAAATTTTAGGGTTAATGATGTCATAAACCTTGCTGTAATCCCTACCTGCCATTTCTTCTATATTCTGCATAAGAAAACACACCAGAAAAGATCACTTAAAAAGAAAGTAAACACACCCCAGCAGGCACACAACATCATTAGATGTTAATATTAGGTTAGATTTAGGTCATGACGTTAGGTGACCAAAATTCAAGGTCTAGCCAGCGTCTAAGGACAACGTTATTTAGACGTCCAATAACGATGTCAAATTATGTTGATATCTGGTTGATTTTAGGTTGTGTTGGAAAGTGACCAAAATCCAACATTTGATAGATGTCATAGTGGTAACGTCCACACAACGTCAAGGTGTAACATGATTAGACGTTGATATTTGGTTGATTTTAGGTTGGCCATTGACATCGACCTGATGTTGGGTTCTGACATCAACCCGATTTTCATTTCCAAACAAAATCCAACGTCCCCATGACAGTGGGGTACAACGTCATTATGACATCATGTTGACATCATGTGCTTGCATGGACTGCTTTAAAGCAATGAGTTGACTTTACTTACAAAAATTAGTTAACCCATTGCCTTAAAATTATTAAGTAAATAAACAACATGCATAATTATAAGAATTAATTTAAGTCAACCTAACAGTTCCAGGTTACAATGGGATTACTCACTTTTAGGGCAACGGGTTTTACTAACTTTTACAAAAAATGAATCACTTTTAATAGTGTATCTCTCTTTGAGCATCATACATTTACAGTTTGTTGTTTATGCTCAAACTGCAATAATACACCCCATTCATTCATTTTACTTTGGCTTAGTCCCTTTATTCATTAAGGGTCGCCACAGCTGAATGAACCGGCAACTTATCCAGCACATGTTTTACACAGCGGATGCCCTTCCAGCTGCAATCCAGTACTGGGAAACATCCATGCACACTCATTCACACACATACACTACGGCCGAGAAATGTCAACTGACCCAGCCGGGACTCGAACCAGCGACCTTCTTGCTGTGAGGCGACAATGCTAACCACTGAGTCACCATTTCACCCTAATACACCCCAGTTTTAGAATAAAAATTGAAATCATAATCGAGGACCACTTTAATGTGCAAATGTGTAATGTAAATAAGTCTGGATGCAGTGCCTCTAGCGTAAAACGATCCCTAAAAAACTCAATACTGTTCTTTTAAGTTGATGAGCATACACACGACAACAATAAATATTTTACACCCATAATTGTTGTGATGTATTTGAGTTAGAAGTTGAGCGTCTCTGACATCATCTTCCACCAGTCCATGAGCTCCTCCTTCTCCTCCTCCTTCCTCTCCTCCAGAGACTCCAGCTCAAAGTCCAGCTGAGAGAAAAGAAGAGCCATGAGAGAAAGATCTAAGAGAAGATCTAAGAGAAGTAGAATAGAAAGCTAAAATGAGGGTCTGTGTTTACCCGTGTGGAGGGACTGTGGGGAACGGCCACTTTCTTGACCACAGTCAGGTATCCTGGAGCAGATGCAGACACTTTGTAGTTTCCAGGAGCCAATAAGCGCCAGTAATCACCATCTTTAGCTGAAGAAGAAAAAAAAAATAGTAAAAATTCCAAAAGTGGCCACATGAGGGCAGACTTACACATTACATTTTCATATATATATTTTCATATATATATATATACAGTTGAAGTCAGAATTATTAGCCCCCGTTTATTTTTTCCTCAATTTATGTTTAAAGGAGAGAAGATTTTTTTTCAACACATTTCTAAACATCATAGTTTTAATAACTCATTTCTAATAACTGACTTATTTTTTCTTTGCCATGATGACAGTAAATAATATTTGACTAGATATTTTTCAAGACACTTCTACACAACTTAAAGTGACATTTAAAGGCTTAGCTAGGTTAATTAGGTTAACTAGGCAGGTTAGGGTAATAAGGCAAGTTGTTGTATAACGATAGTTTGTTCTGTAGACTGTAGAGTATATAAAGACTAGAAAAGGTATGTTTCAATTATTTATTTAGAATATTTATGTGCAGTAATTATTTAATTATAAAAGATTAATAAATAATACTAATACTAATAATACTAATTATTTTACTATACATTTCATATATACATTTACCGGCCACTTTATTAGGTACACCTGTCCAACTGCTCGTTAACGCAAATTTCTAATCAGCGCATCACATGACAGCAACTCAATGCATTTAGGCATGTAGACATGGTCGTGACAATCTGCTGCAGTTCAAACCGAGCATCAGAATGAGGAAGAAAGGTGATTTAAGTGACTTTCAGGTGGCATGGTTGTTGGTGCCAGACGGGCTGGTCTGAGTAATTCAGAAACTGCTGATCTACTGAGATTTTCACACACAAACATCTCTAGGGTTTACAGAGAAAGGTCCAAAAATACAAAATATCCAGTGAGCGACAGTTCTGTGGATGCACTTGTTGATGCTAGAGGTTAGAGGCGAATGGTCAGACTGGTTTGAGCTAACCGGGTGCCACTTCTGTCAGCTTAGAACAGAAAACTGAGGCTACAATTCGCACAGGCTCACCAAAACTGGACAATGGAAGATTGGAAAAACATTGCCTGAACTGATGAGTCTCAATTTGTGCTGCAACATTTGGATGGTAGGGTCAGAAATTGTCGTCAACAACATAAAAGCATGAATCCATCCTGCCTTGTATCAACGGTTTAGACTGCTGGTGGTGGTGTAATGGTGTGGGGGATATTTTCTTGGCCCACTTTGGGCCCATTAGTACCATTTGAGCATTGTGTCAATGCCACAGCCTACCTAAGTATTGTTGCTGACCATGTCCATCCCTTTATGACCACAGTGTACCCATCTTCTGATGGCTACTTCCAGCAAGATATTGTGCCATGTCATAAAGCACGATTCATCTCAGACTGGTTTCTTGAACATGACAATGAGTTCACTGTACTCAAATGGCCTCTACATTCACCAGATCTCAATCCAAAAGAGCACTTTGGGGATGTGTTGGAAAGGGAGATTCGCATCAAGGATGTGCCGCCAACAAATCTGCAGCAACTGTGTGATGCTATCATGTCAATATGGACCAAAATCTCTGAGGAATATTTCAGTACCTTGTTGAATCTACGCCATGAAGGATTAAAGCAGTTCTGAGGGCAAAAGAGGGTCCAACCCGGTACTAGTAAGGTGTACTAAAAGGTGTAATAAAGTGGCCAGTGACAAGTATATATAATAAATGAATGCAGTTCATTATACATATAGTGAAATCGCTATAAAGATTATTATCAGTTTAATAAACAAGAGAGTAACATTATTTATTTATGCAAATGTGTTTTTATAAAACTACTTTAAAACTCAAAAAATAAGCTCTACAGAAAACATTAGTATTTAGATGCCTGATTATTGTTATAAAATAAAATAAAATAGTGTTTTATGTTTATAAAATAGTGCAAAGTGTGTGATTTACAAAAGGACAGTAATAACATAATTACATATTGTCATATATATGACAAATAATGGGAATATATATACACATAAACACAAATAAATACACATAATAAATGGCATAATCATAAATACTCTGAGATGATGGTAGTGCTGCTGTGTTTGTGCATGTACCTGTGGTGATGTCGTGGTCAATTCCCTCAACAGAAACAGAGGCGTTTGAGATGGGGTTTCCCTGCAGATCACGAACAAATCCTGCCACTCCTCTGTGAACCTGTGAAGGACATCAGGGATCAAACCGGATCAAAATCAAGCAGCCCGTCTAATCCTGATTCCTGAGTCTGAGCTTCACAGTACACAAAACATTCTCCAGTCAGCATTTTCAAGCAAACATTCAACTCTAACTCCAACTGTACCTGCTCTATGTAGTTGACCAGTGAGTTGCGGTTCTGGTCCCAGTACTGTTTAAGTGAGTCCTCGGGTGGAAACTTGTCACAGCTGAGCTCCAGAGTGATCTCAAAACAGTTACTGCTCAGATAGTTGAAGTCCTGCATACCTGACAGATGGAGAAAGAGAAAGAGAGATTGAGGATTGGTAACTCAACAACTCACATGTCCTCCATGATAAAGGTATAGTGTGCTCTAGTAATATTGACACCCTTGGTGAATGTGAGCAAAAGATGGCTGCGAAAAAAATTTCTTTTAACTTTTAACCATTTGCACATCTTTTGTTTTTGGATGAAAGTTGAAGCTGTATCTTGAAACCCTGTCAAACAGTTTGTTTTAATGTCTGTGATGCCAGATTGCAGTTTTGGAGGCCTTCTAACCCACAGACCCAACAAACTTCTGCGGTCCTCCTAATGGAGCTAGAATCATCTCAAGAGTAATTCACACAAAAACATAATGTACACTGTAAAAATGCTGAGATTCACACTAACAATTTGTGTTGGGACAACATGAAGGAATTAAGTTAACTTATTATGTTACCAATTTAAGTAAACTAAACATTAAACAATTAAAGGTGCAGTGGGTGATTGTCCACAGAAATATTTTTGTTGGGCTGGCTGAAAGTCTCTTCACATTTCAATAGTAATGATTAAAGTTAATGATCTATTTATATGTATTTTTATATTCTGGGTAAAGTGTAAAACTAAAAAAATGTTCATCCAATAAAAAAATGTCAGCCCAACAATTCTTATAAATCTGATAAATAGCCCAAACTGTCTGTCAACAAATTTAGATTTGTACATCTGTAGCTGTTCACGCAGGTCTGTCATTAGAGCGTGCACGTGCGCCGCACATTATTGTGCTCATGCACTGTGCGTTCATGTGCACACAAGACTGTCACATCGGTAAAAACAAATACAGAATCAAAACTTTTTCAAATCCTGAATCAATATTGGAGTTACTTTTGCATGCTGGTGGAAGGATGACACCATGGCTGAAGTATTTCTCTTAGACAGGTGATATTGTGCTTTAACTATTATAGTCACGCAAAGCTGATGTAGATTGTGTTGTTCTGTGAATGGGTTATATGCAGAGAAGTGTTGTTCAGCCACTGAAATCTGGTAAAAGCTTGATGTGACTGTTTTCAAATTCATAAGGACCTTTTAC
Organism: Danio tinwini; assembly: GCA_903798205.1. Lineage (NCBI taxonomy): Eukaryota > Metazoa > Chordata > Actinopteri > Cypriniformes > Danionidae > Danio > Danio tinwini. The sequence continues at coordinate 6,864,958 of CAIGQZ010032649.1, read as the reverse complement.
AGCATCGATAATGTAGATTTATATTTAGTTTAACAACAAAACATCAGTAAATAGCACTATTCTGCCTAGTCTGCTATACTGAGGTGAAGTTGGTTTTATATTCACATTGATTCATTTTTGAACAATGACAACCTGTGACGTGCTCCCTATATTGTTTACCATGCTACTTTGAATATTCGCTCTGAAATAGCATGTAAGTATGGCTTAGTAATAAGTGTAATTCCTGCACTCCACCAGCAAACCACTAAGCATACAGTAGTGGCTTAAGGACAAAGCGTGTGAGAGAGTGAGACCAGATTCTTGCATGCATGAAATATTGCACATTATGACAAGCTTTGCTTGCTACACAACAGAAAACGTGCTAGACATAATACAGTTTTTCATTCAGATTTGTAAAATTTTAAAGTACTATAAAGTTTTCTAACTGGAGAATGACATGATCTAGTGGGTTGTCTGCTGTCATCTTTAAGGTGAACGTGTTCGTGTTTCAGGAGGCATGGTTTGGATGGCAGAGGGACTGTGTTTTTAAAGATATTATGCTAACCGGTTAGCATTTTGGCAGATCACCTACTGCACCTTTTAGTTAATCTAAAACAAACTAAAAAGTTGTGTTGTTTCAGTTCATTTTAAATACGTAATTTTTTGAGTGTACACATGCATAGCCAAATTCATATGCATGGAACCAAATTCATGTGCACAAAATATAGAAATATGTTTAGAAAAACTATTCACATGCACAACACAAAAATACACATTCATTAAATACATTTCACAAATACAAAACACCATTTAGAAATGTAGAACTGTGTACAAAAAGTTTTGATTGTGCACTCTTGTGCAGGTCACTCAAACTCTTTAACTAATCAGATTCAAGTTCACTGTTCATCCACCAATAAACCGCAGAGAGCAATTTAACCAATGTGCTACACTAAGCACACCTTTTGCACAATCTGACTTCATTTAGAATAGAAATGAAGCATTGCATGCAAGCATGGAAAAAGCAAGTACATCACACCACATGCTCATTTCCCTAAATGAGCATGTGAGTGATTCCTCCATTTGAAATGATGAACTTGATCATGCAAATATGTGAATTGTGAACGGCATGCATCCCATTCTCTATTCACCATGCTGGATAGAGGATTAAATGCTTAATTTCCATTCTAAATATTTGAGTGCGTGTGACAAACCGTATAAGTCCAAAAAAATAAAATTAATTAGATAACCATGTGACATCAATTGTATGTGTGGACTTTGTATGCAGAAACAGTTTGAGGATATTTTTGCATGACCAAGAGTCTGCGTTTTAAAAAATAAAATAGTGCCATATGGAAATACCATTATGTCCACTAAGAAGAATGGCGATGCGCTTGCTGTCATGCTGAAATCTGGACTTTACTAGAACTGTGTTAAGCTTCTTTGACACAATCTACATTGTAAAAAGCGCTATATAAATATGAACAAATGGAAGGACAGAGTAAGGAAGGCTTTCAGGGATGCTGGGAAACCATATTTGAATCGAAAAGGAGAACAAAAAACAGTGAAAAATCCACCAAAAGAGGTGAGTGGAAGAACCGTATGTGATATGATTCTCTCTCTCTCTCTCTCTCTGAACGCACAGAGCAGTAAACAGCACAGAAACAGTTAACCTATCAAAATAAACCACATACCATATACAGTTGAAGTCAGAATTATTCTTTTTAATTATTAAAAATATTAATATTTTTCTTTTTCACATATTTTTCTTTTCACATATTCTTTTCTATTTACAATATTCACATATTGATGTTTAACAGAGCAAGGAAATTTTCACAATTTGTCTGATAATATTTTTTTCTTCTGGAGAAAGTCTTATTTGTTTTATTTCTGCTAGAATAAAAGCAGTTTTTAATAAAAAAAAACATTTTAGGGTCAATATTATTAGCCCCTTTAAGCTAGATTTTTTTTTGCGATAGTCTACAGAACAAACCACTGTTATGCAATAACTTGCCTAATTACCCTAACCTGCCTAGTTAACCTAATTAACCTAGTTAAGACTTTAAATGTCACTTTAAGCTGTATAGAAGTGTCTTGAAAAATATCTAGTCAAATATTATTTACTGTCATCAAGGCAAAGGTAAAATATATCAGTTATTAGAAATGAGTTATTAAAACTATTATGTCTAGAAATGTGTTGAAAAAATCTTCTCTATATTAAACAGAAATTGGGGAAAATAATATACAGGGGGGCTAATAATTCTGACCAACTGTGTAATAAAGCTGTATCAATGCATATTTCCAACTGTGTAACCTACAGCAAGTAGAGTTTATTTGTTTATATATTTAAGTATATCAAGAGATGGCTGATTGCAAAAACAGTTTGAAGTAGTACATACACAACTGCGCTGTGGCAGCTTTTCTAAATAATCGACAAGGTGCACTATTGGAGCTATCTAAACATACAGGAGGTGATCAAAAGATTAGAGACTATGCCCATCATGATAAAGATGTATTTATTTATTGTTAATAGTTGATTGTTATCGCCTGTACTGTAAGAAGGTCTATGTATTGTACATTGTTCATAATGTATTTTGTTTTTAAATAATAATAATAATTATAAACTTGAAATGCTTAATATTAACCTGAAGTTTCTGTTACTGTATTAAAACTAAGATAAATGAATTAGATCTTTAGTGAATTAAAGTGATATGATGGATTAGAGTTATACTGTTATTCCACACTAAATGCACATATATCATTCTTCCACATTTGAGAAGTACAAATTACAACTTTTGTTTTTTAATACTGACACTGAAAAAAATGTATCTCATTAAAATTGAGAAGCTTTTTTTGTCTATCTTCAAGTAAAATAAAAATATATATAATATAATGTTCCCAATCCAAATAAAAAAATCTTATGACTTAAAATTTGAAAAAATTGACTTCTATGGTTCTTGATCTCAAAGCCTCATTTCATGCAAGTGAATTTGGCTATGTGTGTGTGTACGTCATGTTTTTTGTGTGATTTTTGAGACTAATTGGCGGTTCATTCCGCTGTGGCGACCCCTGATAAATAAAGGGACTAAGCTGAAGGAAAATAAATGAATGAACTGAGACTTATCTAGCTCCATATAGCATCCTCCTAACAGTGCTTTGAGAAAGACAGACACACATCCACTTCAAGGCTGATTTATAACAGTTCCAACAACTTTCCTATTAATTGCCCTGATGGTTGATATGGGCTTTAATTTCAGTGTCTTTACTATCCTCTTAAAGCCACTTCCCATTTTGTGAAGCTCAACAAACCTTTATCACAGTACAGTGTAGGAAATTGAACATTATTTACAATATTAATAGCTTTAATCGACAGCCTGGGCAAACAGTTCTTGGTGAATGCACAAGTGTAATAAGCGCAAGCCTCTGGTTGCTTGATGATGTAATATGTGCAAGCACACACTAAGATGCCAGTTCATTAAATAGAATGGAGTTGTGCCTGCAAGTGTCATTTATAGCAGTTGCTGCATTAGTCAATCACAGGTAGGAGTGTGCACTCACAGGTACAGTATGTCATCATGTGGATTATAATGTTGTAAATAATGTTCAATTTTTTTCACAAACCAATCAATTTGCTTTATAAGACCTCAGTGTATCATCAGGAGCCATGCGGATTGATTTGGACTTATTTGAATGTGTTTATTTTACTCTCGAAAACGAGTCACCATTGACTTGCATTATAAGAATCACCTTGGAACACAGATCAAGATAAAAAATCTTCTTTAATCAAAAAAGTCACCTATATTATGTCCTGAGGGTGAGCAGATTAATCTCATTTTTGGATAAATTATGCCTTTAACTTTCCTTTCTGTGAAACAAAACAGGAAGTAAGGGTTGAAGCCTGTTCCTTTTCAGCCAAGTGTACTAAAAATGCCCAGGTGTACTATTATGCTTAAACTAATTCATAAAGGTGTTTTATTTTATTATTATTATTTTTTTATTGGGGTGACAGAGTGGCTCAGTGGTTAGCACTGTTGCTTCACAGCAAGAAGGTGGCTGGTTCGAGTACCGGCTGGATCAGTTGGCATTTCTGTGTTTGCATGTTCTCCCCGTGTTCGTGTGGGTTTCCTCAGGGTTTCATCTGGGTATACATGTGGTAAAGGTGAAATAAATAAACTGTATTAGTGTGTATGGATGCTTCCTAATATTGGGTTGCAGCTGGAAGGGCATCTGTTGTGAAAACATGTGCTGAATAATTTGGCGGTTCATTCTGCTATGGCAACCCCTGATAAATAAAGGACTAAGCCGAAAAGAAAATGAATGAATGAATTTTAACAAACCTGCTGTTGGTAATTGTTCTCTATCAGAGCAGAATGTTTAGAATCTGAGCAAAAGGTTATACAATATAGACATGCTTCACACCATTCTTTACTCATATTTAATCACAGGTGCCAATATTAGTGGAGGAATTTGTGTGTGGACACCTGAACGCACGCTCATATGGGCTTCCTGCACATTTAATTTCAAATCCATCTGCATTAATCCCCCTTTCGCTGCTATAAGAGCTTCCAGGAAAGCGTTCGGCTGAATGTCAGAGTGTGGCTGTGGGGATTTGAGGTCAGGAACTCATGCATGCAGATGCTGTTCAGATTTATCCCAGCAATGTTCAGGCCCTACCCACAATTCTCTACATGCTTTCCACAAATTAATTCCCCATTTTTCATCACATTTTTCTGCCTTACCATGATTCCCAATTGACTAAACAATGCTAAAAATACCATGTGTAAATGGGTGATGTGCCAATGTAAGATCCACCTTTATTTTTTCTCTTCACCATAAACAGAATTTAATCTCATTCTCAATTCATTTACATTCATTTATTTAGCTTTTATCCAAAGCAAATTTAGATGCTTCACCTGAATATGCACAGTTGTAGGATTTAGTCAGCCAACAACAATGTAGAACATTGTTTTGGTGTTTATTTGTTTAATAAGGGTTTTGTGGACACATTTGTGGACACATTTGTTGCATAAAAATTGTTTTAGAGAAGTGTTTTTAAAGTGTATCACGTTTATAAGGAGTTTAAACACAGTTGTGTAACAACATTCTGTGAAACTAACCAGATTCTAATGATAAAAATGTATTAATTTTATTAATTCATGTTTGCAGAAACACTTTGATTGACATTTTCACTTTGTACATGTCATAAGAGGGGGAAAGCCCCACCCATTAGTGACGATCTCTTCCTCATTAGCATAGGGTGTTAGACTTGTTTTTGAATCTACCACTATGCTCACACAGGCATTTGTAGCTCTGCCCTCTTTTGAAAAGAGCACAATTTCATTAGAATTTAAAAACGACCAAAAGTCACCAAAATGAAACAATTTGAATCAAAACCTAAAAGGGGAAGTTTCAAAGAGTCATAAAACATTATTTGTGGAATATTTTGAGCTAAAACTTTACATACATGCTCTAGAACGTCAGAGACTTATTTTACATCTTGTAAAAAGGGGCAGAAAAGGTCTCTGCTAAGTAAAAAGATCAAATGAAAACCTTTGGTTTAGGGTGGTTTCCCAAATTGGCACAGAAGGCTTTTGCACATTCATTCATTTAGCCCTCATAATTTTTGCATTACAACATATGTTCAATTTAATTCTGGTTAATTAAATACGTAAACTTTCACATGCCTGTAAATCACAGAACAATTGTAGCTTTCAGATTAATTTATTGTACTAAGATTTTCCTTTGCTTTTTCAATAGCAATTTCATAAAATAAGATTACTTAATAAATCTCTTTTTTTCTCTTCATAATAAATCTGTTATTTCCTTTAACAAAAGCAAAAGCAGATGAAAGAAGATAGAGGAGGTTAAGCTTGATTTTAATTTCAAAGTATACATCATATCAGCATCAGTGGTTGCTCATTATTTTTGCCATAGACTTGCGTCATACACTGCAAAAAATGATTTTCTTACTTAGATTTTTGTCTTGTTTCTAGTACAAATATCAAAAAAAATTCTTGACAAGCAAAACTTTTTATTAAAATTATTAAGAAAAATAATCTGCCAATGGGGTAAACAAAATAATCAAAAAGAAAAACTGATTATTTAGCTTGCCCCATTGGCAGATTATTTTGCTTGTTTTAAGGAAAAACTCACTTAATATTGTAATATTATTTCTGAACAAGACAATATGTTTTGCTTGCCTACAAAATGCTTCTTGATAAAATAATTTTTAGATATTTGGACTAGAAAGAAGACAAAAAAATCTAAGTAAGAAAAGCATTTTTGCAGTATACACACTTTGTTCATTAACACAGCTGGGATTTATCCATTTTAGGTATTGAAACTTGGTACCGAATCACAAGACATTTTTCGTTACTCGATAGTATCGGGGCACCTTGGTCTGTGCCTAAAAAGTATCCAACTTGATACCCACCCCTAACTATTTAAGATTCTGCTTAATTTGTAGGTCACTGATCAACCCAAAATGACTTTCGCAGATGACAATATAATCCCCTCTATTCTGATAGAGAGATGTACAGCAGATGAAGCTGTGTTTTGTACCTCCAGGCACACTGTACCAGGCTCCTCCGTTAGTGATGCCCTCTTTGAAGCTGGAGTCATCATCATTCTTGCGGCAAGGTGGCCGGTTTGCATCAGACATTACTGGGTTATACATGGAGTAAGCCTTAGCCAAAGACTTAAAGACCAGATCATCTGGACTGGCACTGTATTCATGAGTAGAGCCTGATGGACAAACAGAAAGAAGACGCTATTTTATTTTATCTTCACATGGAGGATAAGGTCTAAATTAATCTCTTTTGGTTGTGAAATGTTCTAAAAATGGCTCAGATGGTGTTTAATGAATCAAAAAGGTCTTTAAAAGAGTTTCTGGGTAAATATTACATACATAATCATTCATTATCATTAATAAACATTAGGTTTAATGTTTGCCTACTCCACGAAACGAGACGAGAAACGAGATTGGGTTCACGAGAACAAGACGAGACGAGATTTTTATACTATTTTTAAGAAATCCTCAATGATGAGGATGTCTTTTATTCAACTGGGAAAAAACCCAAATCACTTTTAAATCAACTTGTAATGAATGTTATTTTACTTCTATTTTAATGAATTATACGCAGTAATGGACATGCAAACACTGCTAAATATTTAGCTAATAGCCTATGTGAATGGAAAATAATCTTTATATATATAATTTTTAATATTAGCAAAATAGTTGCAAATATATGAATGAAAAATATTTTTAATCAACTAGATTAAAAATCACAAAATACAAAACAATTTAGGTGCTTTTTAAAAACATTGTAATAAACGGTATTTTATTTCTATTTAAATGAATTTTATGTCATAATGGACATGCAAACACTGCTAAAAATTTAACTATAAACTCTACCGACTGGCTTCTCCCCTGTACAGTTTCACATGATATATCGAACTTATTTCCACACACTGAAACAAATATATGTAATTTTTTGTATTTCATTTTTTATTTAATAAATGAGTTTCACTTTCATTCAGCAAGATTTCATTCAGGCCCCGTGACTTACTCTGAGTTACTGGATGCGATCATGCGAATATGAAGGACTGATAGGAGAGTTGTTTTAATGGAGTTTGATACCGCACGCAGAATGAAAAAAAAATCAGCTTTTCCCGGACAGTATAAACGTGTGTTCCCTGATGATGATGTGACAATGAGTCTCCAGGAGTGCATTCAGTGAGTGTGTGTGTTTGTTTGCGCGCGCTTAGAGATGTGTGCGTCTGTGGTGCTTTACTGGTCCTGTCGTAAAATACAGCTAAAAGTCCTTCACGGTGTTAATAGTTTGATTACGGCGTTTACATATCTGCACTTCAATAATGCGACTAAAATAGGAATACTCCACGTCGTAATTCCATTTGTGTTTACAACGATTATGCCTTTGAGCATATCTGAAGTGCTATTCCACTGCATGGATACGAACCATAATGTGTGAGGCTGTAGTTGTAGCCTATGTTGGATGCGGCACCTGCTGAACTCCGGTGAAAAAATCAGTTACGTCACACCCGCCCACCCAACCGAGTGACAAGCGCAACTCTGAGGCCAGCCTGGGTTGCCAGGTGTGTGCAAAGCACTTTATTTGTAGATCAAATCCAATCCTGCCTTCAATCAATGCTAATTTCACCCTCAATCTCCATCATAACATCACAACTCACGAGACTCATCTCGTCGTACGAGATCTTGTCACACCACTAATAAACATTAATAATAATTTAAAGATTTATTATCAACCTCCTCCTTAAATAAATCAGTATAATATACTGATTTAGCGATCAATATTTGTAATGTTGCAAAGAGTTGTGCTGATTGATGTTTTTTTCAAAAGAACAACATTTATTTAAAACTATTTATAATGTAAAATCTCTAATTTTTTCATCAATTGAATACATCTTTGGTAAATGAAAAGTATTAATTCCTTTAAAAAACATACTATTATATTATATTATATTATATTATATTTATTATATTATATTATATATTTCTCACCACTGCGTGTCTCATCATATGGGTAGTTTGCCACCACATCTCCCCCATGCAGATTGGCTGACAGGACAAAGGGAATGTCCATAATCCAGTGAATGACAGCCTTCGTTTCTGGAGCCAGCTGAAACACACACGCACACAGGTCAAATAATTCATTTTTACAGGGCCAAAAACCACTGATGCTTAAGATGTGTAACAGCATGTGTAATGCCATGCGAACATCTGAGGTGTCTCACCTTGGTGTTTTCATCCACAGCTTTCTTCATGTTCTTCAGGAGGTGGTTGTTTGCTCCTCCTTCTCTCTCGTTCATGTAGACGATGCGGTCGAGGTCTGGAAAGTTACGGTTCAGGTCAATCCCTTGAGCGTTGCTGCGGCCCACAAACCAGTCCTTCATCTCACCAGACTGCACATATTTATTGTAAAAAATGTATTATCACCAGAATGATCATAATCTTTTTTTTTTTTTTTAAAGCACACCATTTCTGCACCATTTGCATGACTCAACACTAGGTATGGGAAATCTATCATCATTTGCAATATATTAGTAAAAATCTTCCTACGATACATCTATTTTTTTCTGTGCAATGAATCATTACAGTGTGCGATAGTTTTGCATATTTGAGTCTGTTAACAACATTAACATTTACTGGCATACTTTCACTCTAAATTCACTTCATAACACCAGCGGAGTGTTTGAAATAACTAATTTTTGTAACCAGACATGATTCAATATGACAGAATGAAAAAGAAATCATGCTATTTTATAGTGTTCAATACGATGATAAAGGCCAGGGCAATTAGCATTGCATTATAAATACACTTTATACTTATACAATACACAGGACGGCTTGAATAACACAAATAATCCAGATATTGCCACAAACGTTTGTTTATTGTCTTCATGTTTGATCCATCATCTTTATCCTCTTTGCTGTCCTGCAGTGATAGCTGATGGTAGCTGATGCATTTTCTTCAGTAACTTATATGTAGAGATTGTTTGGAAGGGCGCCCTCTAGTGTCTAGTATGAATAAGACAGAAATAACTGTATGCTTGATTTGAACCATTCTGTCCCTCTGTGTTATTCTCGATAGGAACTGTAACAAGTCTCATCACAGTGTCTATTTATGCTTTATGTATTTATGCTTTTTTGTTTCACAAAAATAACTGACTTGGCCTTAATGTATTTATTTATTTTCGTTTTTTTTAGATTTTCAAATCAACACTCCTCTAAAAAAAGCTAAACGTTCTCTGTTTGAACTCACAATTTGAATGTACTCCATGTCCCTCTGCATTATTCTGGACAGGAACTGACACAAGTGTTATCACAGCCTTGCTACATGTTTGATTCTGATAAATCACAGTCAGAATAGTGTAATTTTTAGATTAGTGTAACTGATTTTTATTAAATATATAGCCATTAAATTCGGGCTTAAGGAAAAATAATAAAAAGAATGACAGTATGTTAGAATATAAGATATACTCAGATTTATTCTATGGCAGGTCTTGATTTCATAACACTAACGTTCATAGTTACTTTTAATGTTGTTGTTTTTTGTTATTTTGTTTTCGATTGACAGGCACAGTCAATATCACCTGTTGTTGTACATAAAAGAGCTACAGTATGTACAGACCTATAAAAAAACTGTATTCCAGAAAGTGCATAAATCTAGCAACAGAATGTTTGTGTTATTTTTTTATCTATATTATTTAACCAAGTCTGCATTTGATTTCACAGAATATCAGTAAAAAATAGCAATATTGTGAAATCCCTTGGATCTTGACGGATCCTTCAGGCTAAGAAAAGTGGCTTGATTTTTTTTTTACAATTCTGATTTATAGAAAATTCAAAAGAACAGGGTTTATTTGAAGCAGAAAGTTTTTGTATTATTGTAATTTATAGCTCTGTTTCTTAATTAAAAATAGTTAATATCTGAAAGGATCTTACTAAACCCCAAACTTTAGGTAACTTTACCAAAGGTAGTGCATATATCAATTATTTCTATAAAATATAGAAGCAACTTATTTAATTGAAACTATGCACCATTTTACATTTACAATTCCAAAAAAAAATCTATTACAGAAAGATATGTTTTCTACAAATTTTGTGATGTGGTTTATATTTGTACACAAATATATATAGATAGGTGTTACAATACTGACTGCAAAAAAACCTAAGCTAGTTTAAGAAGGTTCAGCTGCTCTCAAACCTGGCAAAAGTAACATTCAGGTGGTTTATTAATTCTGCACTGACAACACAATGCCGGATTTTTCACTCACTGACAGTTTTCTGCATCATATAAGTTTCTTACAGGGTGAGAACTCCTGCCTCACACATCATCTCATGTGTCACTTCTGCATGTGTTTGATTGTGAAGCACAGTTTGTAAACCAGGCAGAGAGGTCTGTGATCCTTCCTTCAGAAATATTGTGTATTTTGTGACTGTGACCTTCCAAGCTTGACAAGCGAAGAAGAACCAAAAACCAGCCAACAGACAAACCGACCCGTCTGAGAGACCAGCAAACCATCAAAACCAGTCAGTTTTTTGACAGGCCAGACAAAACACAGGTTAAAAATAGGCAGGCTAAGAGGTTGGAGACTGAGGAGTAAGTTGTCGTTTTGCAGACACTGCAGGAAATGCCAGAGTGAGTTTGGCTGAAAGGGGAAACCTGAATACCACCATAACAACTGTTTGAGTGTACAAATAAAACCTGTATCACACACTTAAAGAGAGGTGTCTCAAAGTTTCTTTTTTTTTTTGCTGAACACAAAAAAATATATATTTTGAAAAATGGTGGAAACCGGTAGTCACTAGGTATGTTTCCATCCACATATTTTTATGCACATTTTTCATTATGCATTGCATAAATAAATGCATAATGGAAACAACAAGAAACACATGCATTTTAAAAATGTGCATAAAATCTGGTGCGCAAAGAGTAGATTAAACTTTTTATCCAATAAGAAATAATTCACATAAACTACAATAGAAAGTTGGAATCACATTTACCAAATAAATTCCAGCATGCGCATCAAAAAAGTTATGGGGCTTTGTTTTAACAGCCAATTTATACAGCATTGATGGCTGTGATGGGATGGCATTAATGGACAAACCAGCAGAGGAAGCATATTGCACATCTGTAATGTTGTTTTGATCCTTCTAAAATTCCTAAGCCAAAGTCCATCATCAAAGAGGTTTAGTATTATTATTAATACATTAAGGACACCTGTTGAGACTCTACAGGCTTAAACACAAACATACACAGATACAGATAGACACACACTGCCTCCCCCCGCATCTCACGCCTTTATATGCTTATCACCCCCAGTGTAGGTAGGCGGGTCAGTGACCAGCGCTCTCTAGCGGCAGGACCAGATGGCTGTTTTCGGACTATCCCCTGTTCCCATCCACTGTTGCGATGTTATGTCTTTGTCTATGTGTTTATGTGCTTGTTGCTGGGGCTTTTTTTCCCCCTGATCTCACACTGCCCTTCTTCAAGGATTGTTTGAGAGGGGATTTTTTTTTTTGCCTCCCTCTTCCCTAAAGCTGGGGTTTTCAAACTTTTAGGACACACGCCCCCCCAAGTTTGGCCAATTTCACCCACACACACCCTGCCCCCTCCACCAAGCCAAAATTAGAATCCATGTGCAAACATCATTCACATACTACTTGCTACGTTTAAAGTGTGTAGCATTAATTACATCAAAACATAAATATACAGCTTAACTGATTCAGTGTAATGGCTGAGCCTGTTTCTGTGAGGACAACATGGTTGGATTCCTGACACGAATCATCTTCCACTGTCAATAAGCGTGAGCTATAGCATACTTGCTTTTGATGTACACGTACAGAAAATGCTGCTTCACAAAGCCAAGTTCGCAGAACCCTGATGGTGTGGTTGAGTTGAACATTGAGTATGTTTACAAGGACACCAATACTTTAATAGATTTTTAATACAATACACTGATTAAGAGTCACCATGTAAACTGTGATTTTTGATTACCTTAATCCGACTAAAGTCATAACTGAACTAAACAGAAATGAAATTAAGACGTGGAGTATGCATATATTAGTGGCATTATTGAAGTAAACACTGCAATCAAACTATTACCATCATGTAGCACTTTTTGCCATATTTTGCGACAAGATCCACACACACTTGTCAGTAAAGGACTGCACACACACACACACACACACACACATCACGAAAAGCAGAAGTTTTTTTCTTTTTTTATTTGGCGTGTGTTATTAAATTCCATAACACTTTCACCAGTCCTTACTTTTTATTTGCGTCTGATACCCCAGTTTGTCAAGGGGGCATGAATGAAATGTTCATGAGTGTAGCGCCTAGTTCACACTAAAGGATTTTAAGCCTGATTTGAGCCCGATTTGGAAGTTAACTAGCTCGCCGACAGATCGGGCTGTGATCGGGAAAAAAATCTGCGGGTGCACGGCGCTCTGCAGTCTTTATGTGTGAACTACTGAACAACGCGTCAAAGAGGCTTGCTGAATAGTCGCTGACACCTCGCAGACGAAAATCCAATATTTAGCATGCTGAATATTCCAGAGCAGTCGGCCGACTCGACCCCACAAGCTGTCAGATGTAGTGATGAGCTGCAGCCAATAAGAGAGCATGATTCAGGAGCTGAACAGCAACGTCTGTGATTGGCCAGAATGGGCATCGATGCTCTCGCTTTATTCTGTGTTAGCAAAGACAAGAGAGTAGGCTATATTGACAGTGGAACTAGAATACTGTAACTATTAGAATTACCATAATGGTCATTCTGACCTTTCTCACATCATATTTACATTCAAAACTTCTATTGAGATTTTAAAATTAAGCTTTGAATGTCTGTCATCATATTTTATGACAGCATTACCCTAAAAATATTATCTTTTTTGGTAATACAGCCTATAAATATGTAGTTAAGATACTAGAACATGCAAAGGTCTGAGCCTCGCTTTTATTTTCACTTTCAAACAGGAGCTATATCTCAGCACAGAATATGCTGTTTTGAAAGATATATCGGAAGTAAATTTATGTTTTTGCTATCAGAAATTTATGTTTATGTTAGCAGGAAGTTGCTAGGCAAAAAATACATGCATATATAGTCACAGCGAAAAGAAGCAGATATGCATGCAGTCGTTTTGACCAGTATGGTAATTAAAGGTAGAAATGCTCAGTTCTTTACTGTTTTGTAATAAAAAAAATAACAGTGTTAGAAAGAAATACACAGATATTTAGAAACTGTCAGGGTTTTACAGATGTTAGTTTTATTTCAAAGAGTTATAAAATTACAAAAATTAAAAACTCTCTGTGTATCTTTCCACTTGAACTTTGCAGATGAGTGATTGATCAGCTAATGCATCAGCTGACTGATGATGTTTTGAAATGCTCCCTTGAAAGCTTGAAACGCTGTCAGTGATGTAATCAGCACACAAGCAGCCAATAGTGTTCAGCTTTTTCTGACGAGTCCTCTCTCAAAATTTTATTGGCTGTGGTTTGGTAGCTTGACTGAACTGTTGGCGAACAAGTTGTTGTCAGATCATGTAGTGTGTGACCCCCCTCTTGTGGATAATTTACATAGTGTCGCGTAGTGTGAACACCACAGTGATTAAAAGACACAAAATCAAGTCATGTAGTGTAAACTGCACAGCGATCTGCCGTTGTTTAAAATCCTGTAGTGTGAACTAGGCTTAAGTGAACGTGCGGAACTGCAGTTAAAGTCCCCCAAAATTACAGGAAACTCTTACATCAAAGCACTTCACGTAAACACCTTAATTATATTTCTGTCTATTAAGGCAAATAACTAGATTACAGATGTCCATGTAAGTGTAGTTAGTAGTGTCTTCGAAGTTAGTAAAAGATCCAGAAGGGCACTTTTTTGTCAGACGGCTCACCTGTTTTACTTTCATTCAGCGTCATTCATTTTTAAAAGCACCCGGTGCATTTTATTTGTATGTTTTACTCGAAGGCATAAACTCTACATGTGCCTGATAGTTAGATGTGGAGCTAACATTAATCAGATTCACTCTAGTGAACATATAAAAATCATCATCATAATTTACTCACGTGCACGCCTCAATGTCTCGTGCCCTCCTTAATAGGCGCTGGCGCCCCCCTGCCGGGGCAGGCCCCACAGTTTGAAAGCCCCTGTCCTAATGTATCTTATTTCCTCTTTTTAAAAGCTACCTCTCATCTGACCTATCTTCCCTTGAAATGTATGATGTTTGTATGATCGAAAGGGTTCAATTTTGCTACATGTAAAAGTGTATGTGACAAATAAAGGCTTTCATCATCATCATCATCATCATCATCATCATCATCATCATCATCATCATCATCATCATCATCATCATTACCTCCAGAAATGTCTTGAGCGTCTGTACTCCCAAAGATGTTTTCACGCCTCTAAAGGTCAGTTATGACTGCCTTCATCATGTTTCGGTTTCATCTTTTAGGCACAAGTCATTTACTATATAAGAAAAAGGTCCACGATGGCTTCTTGGCTTTAATATTTGGCACTAGTTTATCAGAAAGGGACGATTTTGTTCTCTTTAACAAATTGGATGGAAACTGTATTTTATTCTTAAACGTTTTATGGAATATTCCAGTTTTGCGCATAAGTTTAATTTGCATCTTTGGATGGAAACCTAACTATTAGCTTCCAGAGCAGGAAAAAATACTATTAAAGTCAAGGGGTACCAGTTTTCAGCATTCTTTAAAATACTTTCTGTTGCAACACAGGCTCATTGGTAACATGTGCCCTGGCCTACATTTTTGAGAACTGAGAAATATGTGCCCAGGGGTACATACAGTATGTCTGCATTCTGTGTGTAAAATAAATGCTATCAGGCGGTACCGCTGACAGCTAATCTTTGTATGGATGGCTTTTCCGGTGTGACTGGTTAGCTTGGAAGCTCACCATGTATTCTGTCAGATTTGTGACATGGAGGGGAAAACAAAAACTGCAAGCAGTCATAGCCCACATATTTATTGGTTCTCAAAAATAGAGCCCTGGGCATATATCTCCAATGAGCCTGAGTTGTTCGTTTGTGTTCAACAGTAAAAAAGAAACTCAAACAAGGTTGGAAAAAGTGGTGAGTAATTTTGTTTTTATTTACATCATTATCTTTATCCTACTGAATTATTTTTTTACTATAGATTTCTGATGCACGTGTTGAGCTCTTAGTTACCAGAAAAGGTTATATCATGCACTTCTGAAACAATCACAAAAGCTCATCGTGGATGCATTGTTGTTGTGCGGCTTGAACAGACATTAAAACAGCTGATGCAGTAAAGCAGTGTGGTAAACCACATCCCAGAGAGGTGTTTAATAATCTCTTGGTTTCCCCTTAACAAATGTAAAACAAAAGTCCAGGCATGTTCTGTATACAGCAAATATGTCAAACAAGCATTGAAATGTCAAAGCCCACACTTGTGTGAGTAGAGGCTGCAGGAGGATGTGGTGAACCACAGTAATGTGTTATGAAATCAGCACTCCTGTCATGACAAAACAACGGTAGGGTGAAAGATTACATGCTTACTGATCCCAGAATGGGGTTGTTTTGACTATTGTAGTTTTTATCAATAGTTTGGTTTCATTTTTATTTTCATTTTTTTCCATTTTCATTTTAATGTTTATTTAATTCCACCATATTTTCTGAAATAAGTTGTATAAGACTATAAATTTAATTATAGGTCAAAACTGCAGAAATAAGAAATTATTTAGAAATAATAAGAAATGGGCCAAATGTGGTCCTAAATTAAATTAAATGTTTACAAACATCATTTATTACACTGCTGCAAAACCATTTCATTACAAATTAATTTTACATTTAGCTTATTTAAATGTAAAATTACTCAGGCAGAAAATGGAATTAAAAATATAACAATGAAACAGACTTTATTGTAACATTCATGCTTTTGCACATGTTTAGATTTCTTGACATTAATAGCATTATAAGTTGTTTTGGTATTTAAGTCATAGTACATTTAAAAACATAAAGAAATCATGACATTTTCGCCTTTCAATTTTGGTTTAACTTAATATTTATGTTAAATTTTTTATTTAGCATTTGTTCCATCAGAGTTAAACATTTTTCAATTAGATGCGTTTAGTTTTAGTTATATTTAGTTATAACTGTACACACAGGGCTTGTTGTAATATCCAAAAAAAAGAAATGCATACTTACCAACTAGCTGAAACCTATAACCCTAACCCTTAACCCATGTAAATATTTTTTTTAATATCATCTGTTTTATTTTAAGAAACAAAAATACTTTACAATAAGCTTCATTAGTTAACACTAGTTACTGCATTAACTTACATTAACTAATAATGAGCAATACTGTACTAATATCTGCTAATAAACATTAATGAATATAAAACCAACTGCGGAACTGCGTTTTTTACTGATGTTTTGTTGTTAAACTAAATAAAATCTACATTATTGATGCTGTAAAAGGTCCCTTATGAAACTGAAAATAGTCACATCAATCTTTCGCCAGAAGATTCAGCGGCTGAACAACACTTCTGTGCAGATATAACCCATTTGTAACAACAACATCTACATCAGCTCTGCGTGACTAAAATAATGTTTCAAAACACAACATTACCTGTCTAAAAGAAAGACTTCAGCCATGGTGTTGTCCTTTCTCCAGAGCGCAAAAGTAACTCCAATATTGATTCAGGATTTGAAAAAGTTTTGGCCGCTCGCTCTCACGCTCTCGCTCTCTTTATTTATTTATTTATTTATTTTTATTAATTGGTAACAAAACATACAGGCTGAAAAAACTGTATAATGAAATATATCATTTCAAATACCCCCACCCCCCTCCCCTGCGGTCTCTCGAAACTGGGGTATCCAGTGAATAAAAGTTAACAGAAAAACAAAATACAGTGTAAAATACAAATTTACCAAGTAAGGCAATCATTCTGGATCCTTATCATTGCTTTGCAATAAACAATGAGATTTTGTCAGCAGCTGAAGTCCAGATCTTTAATGTACTCATTTGTACCAAGTTCACTCGAGCTGTGGATAATTCCAACATTATAATGTCCTGAAGTTGTACAAACCACTTGTAGGTGTCCAATTTATGTGGAGGCAGCCAATGTTGGGCTAGTAGTTTTTTTGCAGAAGTTAAGCCAGCCAGCCAAACTGCCTTTTGTAGCTTGGTGAGGTTCAATGTAGAATCATCGCTCAGTAATAGAATAGAAGGATTCACTGGTACAGGATGTTCAATAATTTTACAATAAGATAACACAGACCTCATTCCAAAACTTTTGTACTTTTCCACATTCCCACATCATATGGAAAAAAGATCCAAGTTCCTGGTCAGGACATTTATCACAGAAAGGACTAAAGGAGGCATTCATACGATGTCTTTTGAGTGGGGTCCAGTAGGTTCTATGACAAAAGTTATAATGAATGAGTTGGTGATTGGGAGCTCTCGCTCTCTTTTTCATGAACGCGCAGCACGTGTATGCGCAAACGGCGGATCTGCGTGAACAGAGGTGCGCACTACCTCAAATCTGCATTTGCTGACAGTTTGGGCTACTAATTGGAATTATGGGAGATGTCGGCCCGACACTATTTTAATTGGATGAACATTTTTTTGTTTTATGGCTTACCCAGAACATAAAAATACATATACATACATTAGATCATTTACTTTAATCAATACTGTTGGAATGTGAAGACACTTTCAACCAGCACAACAAAAAATGTTTCTAAAGTCAATCACCTACTGCAAGTGTGTCCAAACTCAGTCCTGGAGGGCTGGTGTCCAAGAGATTTTAGTTCGAACCATAATGAAACACACCTGAACCAGCTAATCAAACTCTTACCAGATATACTAGAAACTTTGTGGCAGGTGTGTTGAAGCAAGTTGGAGCTAAACTCCAGAACCGAGTTTAAACATCACTGACCTACTGCACCTTTAATTGACTTAAGACAACAAGTTTATTCTAATAAAAGCTATGACAAAATATATTTTGTTGTGGATTTAACTTATCAAAATATATATGATTTAACTGGATCTTTAACGTCAGTTTAATGTAAGTTGAAATGACATGTAAAGGTCATTACTTAAAACTGTAATGGAGCAACATTTGCAATTTTTACAGTGTAATATCAGCGCATTCTATTTCAGTTTTTTATTATACTGTGAGGTGTGTATGTTTCTTTTTGTGTGTGGTCCAGTATTCACTACATTGTGGGGACCAAACGTCTAAATGACCAAATGTCCAAAAAGTAATTTTTGACCTTGTGGGGTCATTTTTTTAAGTGTTACATCTTTGGAAAGTCATCATGAACCCCTAAATCCCAACATTTGTGTGTGTGTTTACCTGCGAAGCTGCCTTCTCGAAGCCGTCGGGGTTCATGGAGGGCATGATGTGTATGCGTGTGGAGTGAACGAGGTCAATGATGGTGTCGTTGCCCTCCTGATACTCATTACAGAGATACTGAGCCAGATAGACGAGCAGTTCTCTGCCCACTGCCTCATTTCCGTGCATGTTTCCAATGTACTTAAACTCCGGCTCACCTGCACGCAAACACAAACAACACACGCACATTACATTAACTGACACAAAACTAGCAATTAAATGATGCATTGCTAGCTATTTTTAAGCTTCATCTTTTGGGAAATGAATAGTACTATTTGAGTTGTATGCTTAAATAGTTACTGACAACAGAACAGTCCCATCAGGCACACAACATCATAAGACATTAACATCAGGTTAGAATTAGGTTGTGACGTCAGGTGACCAAAATTCAAGGTCTAAGGACAACGTTATTTTGTGGTCCAATAACACCATCAAATGACCTTGATATTTGGTTGATTTTAGGTTGTGTTGGAAAATGACCAAAACCCAATGTTGAGCCAACATCTTAAACCAATGTTATATTAACGTCAAACACTGACATTTATTCATCAGGTATGGCAATCAAAATCCAACGTCTGATAGACGTCATGGTGGTAATGTCCACACAACGCCAAGCTGTAACATCATTAGACATTGATATTTGGTTGATTTTATGTTGGAAGCTGGAAATTGATATCAGCCTCACGCTGGGTTCTGACCTCAACCTAATTTTCATTTCCCAACAAAATGCAACGTCCCACGATGTTGGGGTACAACGTCAATCTGACATCATATTGACATCCTGTGCCTACTGGCGTGTTAAAGACATGTAAATGTCAAAGATGTGTCACCAATTCATAATGTTTGTCAATGACTGGCCAATTATTACATGCATACATTTGATTCATGGTGTATTTTATCGTCATGATTCCATTAAGCATGAACATAGAGATTCAACAAAGACTGAAAGAAATGAAATGAACTAATTAATATATAATTCTGTATTATATTTAATACAAAATGTAAATATTAATAGTTTTTTTTTGTTTGGCATTAAAGTCTAGGCATATCAAAATATATGTCTTTGAAGAAAGTTATATTTTTATGTCGTAAGAATTAAACAATTCAAAAATTAAAAAAGTAATTATATAATTCATTTACAATTAAAAAAGTAAATTAAACAAGCAATACATATTAGTTTATAAGTTCCAACATATGTGCAAAATACTATTCCCCAAAATATACATATTATTATTATTAATATTTACTAATTTAATATCGCTGATATAATGTGTTGAAATAATATGTGACAAATTCTATAATATGTGGAAATTGAATATTAATAATGCCACTATTCATTGTATTATACTATCTTGGAATTTTAATATTTTTATGCTTTTTATGCTTTTTGTTTAATATTTTAAATAAAACATTCAAGACTATTTCAATTTACAAATAAAAATAAATATAAATAAATAAATGAAATACGTTTATAATCATATGGAAATTGTTAAAAGACTGCAAAATACAAAGTTCAAGTGACATTACGCAGTGTATACAGTACACACACACACACACACACACACACACACACACACACACACACACACACACACACACACACACACACACAGACATGTCATTCCACAATGAGTCTATTTATTAATTTAATTAGTTATTAATTGTTACCCAGTGATGTCAAGCTAATTTAGTCAAACTAAAGAGAGTTGCTTTTATTTACTTTTGATTGTATATGAAATATTGTACTGCAGCCCCTTTGTTTCCACACATGAGATACTATTTGTGTACTTTAATGGCCTTGATCTCCTCTTGTTTATAGAGAGTGCTGAGTGATTCTGATGGAGGTTGTGGATTTACTGAGAATTACTGCTCCAAGAACACCTAGCCAGATGTCAAGATAACCACACACACACACACGCACGCACACACACACACGCACATGCACACGCACACGCACACGCACACGCACACGCACACACACACACACACACACACACACACACACACACACCATTAATCTGCATAACATCCATAATGGATGGACTGAACAGATGTAGAATTAATTAGAAAGAGCAAACATGACTTTTCAGATGTTTTTAGATACACATGTCTATTAATTTTTGTAAAGACACTGCAGCAGCAGTTATATTTGCATAAAGTTATAGTCATATATATTTATTAGACATTTGAGTGGGAAAAGTGGCTTTTCTACACACTCTGGGAACTGCATTTCAGAAAGCTTGAGCACAGACAGATAAAATCATGCAAAATAATCACTTTTGGCTCGTTTCCACTGACTGGTTCGGGTCGGTACGGGTCACCTTTATCAGGCTTGCGTTTCCACTGCTAAAGGGGTACCAATGGTACTCTTTTGGTGGGCATGGTGTATGACAGAAAGTTGCAGTCAACGTAATTTTCGCTCGAGAAAATGTCTAAAGTAAAGCTGTACGGGTCGCTCACATATCATATGAGAAGCACTTCTCACAAAACAGATGCTTTACACACATACATACTGGTGTATAAGTGTTTATTACTTACTTTTCTATGAACAGGAGTTGATTATAACTGCAGAACAATGACAGTGCGAAATAGCCTACTGTAATGTCTGCAATTATATAAAATAAATAAATAAATGCAACATATATGAACACATACAGACCCTTACAGTCTCCGATATGTTACCACTTACAGAAAACTACACACAGCATACATTTAGGCTTTATTTAGGTTCAAAACAGCAGGAAATAGAGACCAGTCAGTGCAAACCTCTCATGATTAAATGTGTCTGTAATCTTCAGCAGCACGTGTAGCCTCTTGTTAGAAAGTAATTCCATCATTCAGAATAGTCCAAAAGGTGATGATAACAGTTAAACATGGCAGTTTGTTCACGTTTGCTGAAAAAATAATGTGCTTCTTTTTTTCCGGCTTCTCTTTTTGTTTTTTCGCTCGTCACTCTCGCGTTTGTCAGTTTCTAACAGAATGAGGTTTCAAAAGCACGTCAATAATCAAGCGCATGTTATGATCATCAGCTCAAGAAGTTTGTTATTTCAAATAAAGAACTGCAACGAGCACAAGCAAAAAAAAAGACTGGCTGGTAAAAAACTACGGGGCACAGGGTAAAATCTGCTCCTTTTTTGGCTTTGTGGCTGTTCATCAAGACGACAAGGTTCATTTGAGCCCAGATCGAACAGGGCTTGTTATTATATGTTATTATATGGATATATAGTCTCTCGGCTGTGTATGAAAACATGGTGGCTCCTTTGTTTTCATTCTGGCTTGTTGCGTGAGCTTGTGACGTGTCTCTGTAAACCAATAGCGTTCAGCTGCGCGTCTAGCTCCGCCTTTGGGACCCTTTTGGTACCCTTTCTCGTGTTTGGTACCCTTTCGAAAGGGTGCCGAAAAAGTGGCATGGTACGGTTCGGTTCGGTACGCCTTTTGACAGTGCAAACGGCCATAAAAGCGTACCGACAGGTACCGACCCGTACCGTACCAGTCAGTGGAAACGAGCTATTGGTGACTACTTACAGAGGGCAGCACGGTGGCGCAGTGGGTAGCACAATCGCCTCACAGCAAGAAGGTTGCTGGTTCAAGCCCCGGCTTGGTCAGTTGGCGTTTCTGTGTGGAGTTTGCATGTTCTTCCTGTGTTTGCGTGGGTGCTCCGGTTTCCCCCACAAGTCCAAAGACATGCAGTATAGGTGAATTGGGTAAGTTAAATTGGCCGTAGTGTGTGTGTGTGTGTGTGGATATTTCCCAGTTATGAGTTGCAGATGGAAGGGCATCCGCTGCGTAAAACATATGCTGGATAAGCGGGCGGTTCGTTCCGCAGTGGCAACCCTCAGATTAATAAAGGGACTAAGCCAAAAAGAAAATGAATGAATGACTATTTACAGTCTTTTAGGTTAAGTGAACAAATAGTTCACTTAGAACACAAAGAAAAAACATATGAATTAGTATGATGGTTCTGTGCTGTAGCTCTTAGAGGTTGCATGAAATTAAAATAAAGGTTTTTATATAATAGTAAGAGTATTGTTAGTTTTAAGGATATCTATAAGCTAGTGTGCACCAAAAACTGTGACAAAATTGGCATTTAAAAGACATAAACCTGATATAAACATTCAACATTCAACTTCCGTCCTAATGGATCATGAATTTTAATGGATTTTTCACATCACGTCATACTTTATTTTCTTATCAGACCAATCAAACACTTTCTAGTATCTGACATGCCCCACCCTAAAGCTGCACGATATTGGAAAAATTACACATTGAAATATTTTTATTTTAGCTATATATATTGCGATATGAATACAATTTCTCTAGTTGAGTTGGAAAAACAGTTTGGAAGGAATTTATAATTTTAGATTGGGATGATTCATATGCAAATATGCAAAATATGCAATAAAATATAAAATATGCAAATCAAATAAACAGCGTTGTATTGTTTTCCAAAGAGTCGAAATGTATGGAGGTGTCTTGGCTACAAGATCCCAGTGATATACAAGTAATTGAATAATCAAATGTAAAATCATACTGCATAGATTTTGTTTTATAAACAATTCAATAAAATTAATCATTATTAAATTTTCAAAGTTACAAAAAATGTATTTTCTTATGCCTGAATGCTTTTAAAACCCTCACAGTCACAGGTCTCAGAAAACACTTGCACAATGATCAATTATAATCCAGACTTAACATTGCGTATGATCGTGATGTGACTATGGCGAATGATCACATTGTAATATGGATGCTGAAACGATATATTGTGAAGCCCTTTTCATTTGATACCCTTGAGCTCAACCACTCTCACTGACAAAGCTGTGATAACACTTTTTTTTAAAAATGACAAGCTACTCTATGTCCCACCCTCTCTTCATGTTTCAGTTGAGATTACGTCATACATCAAATAAAAAAGCACATTTCAAAGCACTTCATGGGACCTTTAAAATGACTGGTAAAATTGTTAATCTCCGTTCTTGAACGAATTGTAAAAACTGCTAAGGTCAATATTATTAGCCCCCTTAAGAACTTTGTTTTAACCTGCCTAGTTAGACTAATATGGTATATGCACAGTTAGTTTTATTCGGCTAATGATAAACTTCCGGTGAAAGTTTAATCTGACTATTTTCATTTTCATAAAGTTCCTTTTACAGCATCGATGTTGTACTGTAATTACAATACATTCAATTAAATAAACTTAAGCATTCATTTAGCTGTTCAAGCGTAAAACGAGATGAAAGACCTCGAGTAACCGATAGCGCCATCAGGATCGGCAGGCGAGCACACAAACTCCATTGAAAATACTGGGGTAAAATAAACCGCTGCGTAAAACATATGCTGGAAAAATTGCAGGTTCATTCTGCTGTGGCGACCTCTGATTAACAAAGGGACAAAGCCGAAAAGAAAATGAATGAACGAATGAATGAATGAATTTTAAAGACATGGTGGGGAGAAATGGAATTTATTGCTGTGCTTCTTGTCTGGTCTAAACCCACTTTATGTCGTATATCTATCAGGCAGAGAAGATCACTGATTTTTACGATATCAGACCTTAAACGTGGCAATTTTATAATGAAAAGACAGTTCACTGGAAGCGCTGAGGCTTTCTGGCTGAAATTAAAAGTCTGTGTGCATAAACCCCATTAACCTAGTTAAGCATTTGAATTGCACTTGAAGATGTACTGTCACCAGATGTACTGACAAAGGCAAAATAAATAATTTATTAGAAATTAGTTATTATAATACTATGTTTAAAAATGTGTTGACAAAATGTGTATCTCCATTTAACAGCACTTGTGATGTATTTGAAAAAGAATTGCATCGTGTATATATAAATAGAAGTCTTTAATGTTCAATATTTATGTCACTATGCCTATTGTAACAATATGTTGGCATTAAACATCTAGATTTTGTAACTGCTTAAAACAACTTAGCATTTTTAAATGTAGTGCATTTCTAAAAATACCAAATATAAATTAGTTCAATGTTTTCTCTACCTGTCTCACAAAAAAAACTATATTATATTCAAAACTGCGACCCAGTACAAACAGGTAATGTCCTTAGAGCTTTCCAGAATCCTCTCTGCTTTCACACAATGACCTGACCCATTTAAACCCTCCCTAACATATTCATGCGCAAACACCAGCACCGACACACACACACAGACGTTTCATCCCTCAGGTAACAAAAGCACAAATCGACAAAGGCCAGACGCTCAACATTTTCCACTTGTGTTTTAGAAACACAAGATTCTGAGAACTGCAGTACAAAATCACACAAATAACCACACAATACTGACTAGATGATTTGATGTGACTATGTTTACCTGTGATTATGCACAATATATAAGCACTTTATACAGGATGTGTGCTCTGAAAGAGATTGGTCAGACCAGTTTAGAAAATCCAACAAGAAAACAAAGGCATACAGTACTGAATGCACACTTATTTGCCCTGCACACACAGATTGGAAGCAGATGGAAGCACAGTTTTATTCAGCAGGGGTTCTTGCAGGCTCTGGCCTTTTTATAGCCGTCTATTTCATTGCCTCCCCTGAACATCTAAATGATCAACATCTCACAATCAAAGAGCTGCATGTGTGGACTATACACAGTGCGTGTGTGTGTGTGTGTGTGTTCAGGCTCTTAAATATGGACGTGTGTCCCTGTCACATTTACAACCAGCCTTTGAAGCTGCAATTACTTCAAAATAAAATTACTGCCAAACTCTTTTACAGATGTTAAAGTCAAAGCAAAGTATTCCCAGGCCTGTCCACAGGAAATGTGCTTCTGAATGTGTGTGTGTGTGTGTGTGTGCGTGCGTGCGTGCGTGCGTGCGTGCGTGCGTGCGTGCGTGCGTGTGTGTGTGTGGGATATGCAGTATGAGGACAGCATAGTGGCTCAGTGGTTAGCACGATCATCTCACAGCAAGAAAGTCTCTGGTTCGATTCCCAGCTGGGCCAGTTGGCATTTCTGTGTGGAGTTTGCATGTTCTCCCCGTGTTTGTGCTCCGGTTTCTCCCAAAGTCCAAAGACATGCACTATAGGTGAACTGAGTAAACTAAATTTGCCGTAGTATATTAGTGCATGTGTCTATGTTAGAGTATATGAGTGTTTCCCAGTACTGGGTTGCAGCTGGAAGGGCATCCTCTGCATAAAACATATGCTGGAATAGTTGATGGTTCATTCTGCTGTGGTGAGTCCTGATAAATAAGGGTCTTTGCCAGTGGTGGGCAAACTTGATCATAAAGGGCAGATGTCCTCCACAGTTCAGCTCCAACTATAATCAAACACACCTGCTTATAGATTTCTAGTGATCTTAAAGACACTGATTAGCATGTTCAGGTGTGTTTGATTAGTGTTGGAGCAAAACTGTGCAGGACACCGGCCCTCCAGGACCGAGTTTGCCCATCCCTGGTCTATGCTGAAGGAAAATGAATGAATGAATGCACAGTATGCAGGGATATTGTAGTTAACTAAAACCAAAGCAAAAATATATAATAACCTGTAAAAAAAAAAAAAAAAAAATACTTAAATAAAAAATGTCTTAAATGTGCTGTTCAATATGTAGAACTGAACTAGTGACCAAACTAGGCATTGCAGTCCAAATAAAACAAAAACAAAGAGTGGTCCCTGCTGAAAAAAAACAGCTTAAACCAGCCTAAGCCGGTTGGCTGGTTTTAGCTGCCTCACCAGCCTGGTTTTAGAGGGGTTTTGGCCATTTCCAGGCTGGTTTCCAACCATTTCCAGCCTGGTCTTAGCTAGTTAGGCTAGGAGTTGACCAGCTAAAACCAGCTTGACCAGCCAAAACCAGCTATGTCCAGCTTAAACCAGGCTGGTCAAGCTGGTTTTAGCTGGTTTAAGCTGGTCATTTTCCAACGTTTGTAATATTTGTATTGTTTTTTTTTTTTTTCTGCCAAGGCATCTGAAAATATAAATGGGTAAACTGGCAGTTTTACACAGACCAAAAAAGACACACATTCTGACACAAAACGCGCATTTTCAAAGGCGAATAACTAACTTTATCATTGCTTTTCAGATAAACAAATATGCTAACTTAGTGTGTGTTTTTTAAATATTTGCTAAATATTATTTCCAGAATGTATTTTTAAGGCTTGGTTGTGTTTATAAGATGCAAAGCAATGTGTGCTCATGCTTCATTTGTAATAAAATCATGTTATTTTTTCATATATCTTACTTTGATTATATACTGCTACTCAGCCAACATGAAAACAACAATCATATTTCCTAGTTGCTCCAAAAGGCCTGCCCTTAAGAGACTCTAATTGGTCAGCTAACATAATGTGCTGTGATTCGCCGATTGGCTCCACGTCACCACTCAGTATTTACACTCTGCTGTGTAAATACTGTCAGTCAGTGTAACCGTGTCAGTGTGTGCCTGAATTATACAGAAAATGAAGAGGACACAGCTGAACCTTACGCCTGCTCCCTAAAATGAAATCTATAAACATGTGTAAGAATTATAAACATATATTTTGTGAGATCGTTTTTTGAGATGTAGAACACACGCAAAGCAGCTGCATAGAGAGACACTGCAGCACTGCTGAAGATTGTGTGTTTACAGCGGTTTGAAAAATATGAATTAGTAGCTAAATTGTTAAAGTGCCAAACAGCATTTCCCATTGTTTATATCCTTGTTTATGTCATCGCTACAACATATCGTTAATGCTATGCATGTAATAGATCGATTTTAACAAATAAAAATACTTACAGGTTGTGGCTCCAATCCCCAGCTTCCTCTATTATGGTTGGAGCTGCTCCTTCTTTGATGAGTTTTTAGTCGAACCCAGCACTGAACTGGGAGAGATTCTGGAAGCTGTCCTTTGTCAAATGCTAGAGCTATATCTTTTTAATAATTCTCTGGAACATAATTAAAATGAAATTGCAAGCACTTCTCTCTTTGTGTTGTGTCTTTTGGAGGCCCAAATACAGAAACAGAACAAGCTCTGTAAATATAGCAGCATTTGGATGGCATTTTAGCTTTCTCTGCTATAATATTACAGCACCTCTACAGCTTGGGTTGGGTTGTATGCGCATAGTGAATGTGCGTAACCTGAAGCGCTTGTGATTTCACTAACCCAGATGCTTTTTTTTTTGTAAACCCCAAACTTCATTCGCTGTAGACTTTGCTAAGCTAACTCTGTAAAAGCCAATGTCTCCCTTTGCATTGAAATTTGAACGTATTACATTCAGAGATGTTGTTTATGTTCACACAGCTACATTACACATCAACTAAAGTTTAAAATATGATATCGTAGTAGACCACCCCTTTAAATTAAGTCTTTGAATTTCTTATTAAATCTCAGCTATAAAAATGCCTAACAGGTGAATACGTTTTATAAAATATTTCATAATTATGTAAAACAATTGGATATATTATAACCGCTTTTAAGGTGGTTCATTCTGCTGTGGCGACCCCGGATTAATAAAGGGACTAATCCAAAAAGAAAATTAATGAACGAATGGATAACCACTTTTAAACCTCTAGTCTGAAAAAGCAACAATCAGTGCATCAGGTGGGCTCTACTGAAGGGTTTTCAGCAGCACAAATGAACACAAAAAAGTCAAAGTGTGAAATCCCACACAGACTGCAAAGAACAAACATGCCCTTTCTTATAAAGTTATATATTTTTGCGTCTTTTCAAAATAAAGAAAATCTGTTCTGATCTCTGCACTGACTTCCTCATCTGCTGTTCAGATGAGCTGAGAACTGCTAATCTATCAGTGAAACAGACAAACAAAACGGGTAAAATAACACATTTCAAAGCCACACAGAATACACCAAACTCTCTCTCTCAACATATCCAGTAACATCAACACCATTCCTCACGTACAATAACTGTATCACATTTCTCCTGTCCTTATATCTCTCCCCATCTCTTCATCCCTCTCTTTTTTTTCTCTGCGTAACAAAGAAATATATATTTATACACATCAATAGAAAGACGAGAACTGTTATACAACATCTGTTAACCTCATTTAGGAGATTTCCTCAACGTGGGCTTGCTTCATGCACATTTTAAGACAAATTATAGCCACTTAATAACACCTAAGCATAACTTAAGTGTCACTTTTGGTCTAAATTAAAAGCGGATCCCTTAATACTTGCAATTACTTGGTTAAAATAAAGGTCTTGAAATAATAGTTCAATGTCACTGGCAAACTTGTAAACAGGCTATAATTCCTTCAGCATGTAGGCTGTTTATTGGATCTCACAGTGAAATAAATATATATATTAGGGCTGTTGATAAATTATACTAAATAATGATTAATCTCAAGTGTTCATGGAGAAAATTAACCAGCTTAGTTCCTTTTTTATCAGGGGTCGTCACAGTGGAATGAACTGCCATCATACTGTATGTTATACGCAGCGGATGCCCTTACAGCCGCAACCCAGTACTGGAAAACACCCATACACTCACACATTCACACTTTGGCCAATTTTAGTTCAGCCAATTCACCTATAGCACATGTCTTTTCACTGTGGTGGAAACCGGATCACCCAAAAGAAACCCACATGAACACAAGGAGAACATGCAAACTCCACACAGAAATGCCAACTGGTCCAACTGGGACTCAAACCAATGACGTTCTTGCTGTGAGGCGATCGTGCTAACTACTGAGCCACCGTGTTGCCCCAATCTCAGATTTTACATATTGGTCAAGCTGCATTTGTTTGATGACAAATACATAAAAATGTGTTTAAATAATTAGGAGGTTTTTAGAAAACCTGAGTTGCTGGATATACATGGTTTATTGGGTAATGTTAAATGTTAATATTTGTTTTACTCTATAAAGGTGTAGTAATATTTCTCCAAATTAAAAATCATTGCTTATTGTTTTCATTTGTTATAAGGCTTTTTGACAGAGATTTGTAACATTTCATATCTCTTTTCATATCTCTTAAAGTATTTCGTTTTTTAACGTTTCCTCCGGGTGCTCCGGTTTCCCCCACAGTCCAAAGACATCCCCTATAGGTGAACTGAATCATCTAAATTGAACGCAGTGTATGGGTGTTTCCCAGTACTGTGTTGCAGCTGGAAGGGCATCCGCTGTGTAAAACATATGCTGAATAAGTTGGCAGTTCACTCCGCTGTGGCAACCCCTGATGAATAAAGGGACTAAGCTAAAGGAAAATGAATGAAAGAATGAGTTTTTTTTATGTGTGCACAAACAATATATGCAAAAAATACCTTTTGTTGATCCCACAGCAATGAGCTGGTGATGTCTGTTTAATATTAAAAAGATTAACATTGATAAATAGGTGATAGTTCATATTTATGCAATATAAATAATTTCCAGCCTTCTAAGAAATAATCGAATGTTAGTGATGTGGATATATTTGAGCAAGCTCTGCAATTCAGTGTCATTATCTTGACAGACGAGGTAAATTAGTTTTAATTACAAAGTATACAAAGGACTATATACAGAGCTATGAAAAACTAGGTTTATGATAGTATCACATTTTCTTGTTGAATTTAATTGCTGAAGCTTTTATCAGTGGCTATACTGCCATCCTCTTATTTTTATGCATATTTTGGATATGCGCATAAAAAGGCTTAATGAAAATTAAAAGATGCTCATAAATTTGAAAATGTGCATAAAAAATGTATGCGAGCCACCTTTTGGTCAGGTGTTTTAACACATTCAATAAATCCCTCAAAATAAATATAGTCCTCTTTGGAGTATCCTGTGGACCTGATTTGACAGTCCATGACAGCAAGGTTGTTGCTTTTACCACAATTTCAGCCATACGTGCTATACTTCTAAAGTGGAAACACATTTCCCCCTAACCTAAGATGCTTACTCTCCGGCTCTAGATTCCTTTTATAAGACTTGGTATCCTTTTCTTGACTATATCAAATGCCTGCCTATTATACCTGGTGCTGGCAACCTGTAACATTTACCATTTTATTAGAAGTTTTTTTTATTATTGTTATTATTATTTTTTATAATTATAATTTTTTGACCATTTGTATCCAGTTATTCTCTGATGTTATGTATTTATGTATCTAATATACTTAATTTGGTATTTATATATTTATTTATTTTTGTTTTGCTTTGTTAATTGAGATAATGAATGAGAGGTTAGGGGACAATGGACAGTACTGCTTACTCTCTCGATATTTAATTTGTAATGTCATATGAAAGACCAATACAACTGAGCAGTATAAACATTTTATCTGATAAAATTAAATGTGCATACACTAAAATGGAAACACATTTATTAAATAAATTCCAGCATGCACATCAAAAAGTCATGTGATTTAGTTTAACCAGATCATGTAATGACAACAAAGACAACAAAGTTTACTTTAACAGGTAGCCTATAAAAAGATCAAATAGTGCATTGCTTATAGTTGTTTAGAGCAAACAAATGTTTTAGACAAATTAAATTGCAAAATGATTATAAAGGTCTAACACTTAACACTACAAAAAGTCTCATTAGTAAGTGTTTGTTAATGTATTAAAATCAACAATTAGAAACAATTTTTCAGCATGTGAAAATGTTCATGTTTGACCTATTAAGCTAAACAATTAATCCCCATAAATGTCACACTTTTATAAACACCTCTGCAAATACAATCTGAATATTTAAAAAAGGTTTTAAATAATAAATAACTATTTACAGCATTTGAAGTGCTATAAATATATATAATGTGCAATAGTTTGAATTAACCCCTTTCTTTGCATCACACATTACACTAACTCATTCATCATTATCTTAAACTTTAACCATCACATCCTCATAAACCTCGAATATAAATCAGCCTACAGGCTTTAATAAATAAGAAAACGTCTTGTTTGTCACTTTTTATTACACAAATTGGCAATAAAAAAGTGATTAATTCATGGAAATTCTTACGTAAAGTTAATTATTTCTGCAGTATTAAAACTGTTAGTCAGTGCCCTAAAATTAAAATATTAGTGAATTGACAGTCGGAGCAGAAGCTACATTATCAAACATTAATTCTATCAGCATTTATGAGTTTGAAGTTCATTTCCTTCCTCCTCATTTGAGTCGGACAATATTTTATCCCTAAAGACTTTCTAATGAAAAACAGCCACACGCCAGCACAACATCGTGTTTACTGGAAGTCATCAAGCTGCTCTTTCAGATTGTTTTTTTTTGTTCTGAGAGCCACAGACTGAGACAACAGAGAGTCCAAAGATGAGAAATGCAGAGTCACAGAAACTGCACAGAAACTGCTGTCTCATCTTCATAACGTAGAAGGATTTTATTATAATCCTCCTGATCCTCAACTGACCACATGATAACAAAAAAAATAGCATTATAATCACCTTACATAACATAAAAGACTCCTTTCCTCTCTATAAACTCAAACATCAACCTCAAATATGAATTACACATTTAGTTCTGATTCGTATGTACTGTCATTTCTACTAGGCCTGCACAATATATATTTTCAGAATTCAAATATGTGCATCTGCAATAGTCACATCACTAGATCTGCAATGTTGAGTCGGGGTTATAGTTGACCAACACAACAGTTCAGAATTATTTGAGTTATTTGATTATTTTATTTCCTTTTACTGTTAGACTCTGAAAAACCATAAAGCACTGTTAGTTTCATTTGTATCTTTGTTTTGTATTTATCTTGTCTCGTAATCTGGGCTGGTGTGTCTATAGAGGCGACCTAGAATAGTAAGGGCGGTATCCAGGACACCCCCAACCCCTAACCCCAATTAATGGCCTATAAAACAATACTTTATCATTGTGTAACTATTTTTCCCTTGGGGATATTAAACATTTTGATTAATATTAATAACATTTTTCAGATAAACTATAATTTGAGAGAAATGTATAAATGTAAGAGTAACAAATTGCAGTATCTTTTTACACTGTAAAAAAATATGCTGGGTTCCACACAATTCATTCATGTTGTCCCAACACAAATTGATTAAGTTAACTTAATCGTTTTTACAAATTTAAGTGGATTGAACATAAAACAATTAAGTTGTCCCCATAAAAAACCTTAGCAATTGTGTTGCTTCAAAAAGTTGTAAATAAGTTGCTTAAAAAAAGGAAGTATTATTTTTTGTGGCAGATTTATCGAGTTATCACTCGATTGAATGGGCATTATCAGTTGTTATCAGCTGATAGATATTGGCCAGTAGGGGACATCTGCGCCTACTAGTAGGCTCAGAAGGCTGTTACATCCATCCACATGGCTATACAGCTATAGATCACATACGGCTGTGGCCGGAAATTAAGGAGAATTATTTATATTATTTATTTAATATCCCATGAATTGTATTTTATTAGTCTACCTCTACCCCAACCCTAAACCCAACCATCACAGTAATGTAAAAACAGATTTGAATGTGGTGTCTTCTCTATTAACCTTAAGCTGATTAACCATGTGGATGGATGATAACAGCCTTCTGAGCCTACTAGTAGGCGCAGATGTCCCCTACTGGCCAATATCTATCAGCTGATAACAACTGATAATTCGCCAATTGGTGAAGTTTTTTCCTCGCCGCTGTCGCCACTGGCTTGCATGGTTTGGGATCTGTAGAGCTGCGCATCGATGGAATTGCTCCTCAGTGTTTGGACTCTCAGTAGTGATTTTTAAACCACACTGAACTGAGCTAAACTAAACTGAACTTAAACACTGAAAACTGAACTGACACTGTTTCAATTCCCTATAAACTTCCATGTGGAGCTGCTTTGACACAATCTACATTGTATAAGCGCTATACAAATAAAGATGAATTGAATTCAATCGAGTGATAACATTCGAAGCGGGTGTTTTTTGAGTGTAGGTTGGACCAAACAAAACTGTACTTCAATCTAAAGTAAAAAAAATCATAATAAAATACTAGTCCAAAGTAAAAAAAAAAAATTTATATATATATATATATATATAGTGTCTTTATAGTAAACAATATTTTTACTTTGTAAATGTAATTTTTTTAAATATAAAATATTTTTGAATTAGATTAAATTAAATTTTAGAGCTTGAACCAAAGCTAAATTATACTTTAAAACAAATTTTAAAAAATACTGTAACAAATAAAAAAAATACTGTAACAAAAAAATACAGTAACAAATTACAGTAATTTTTTAAAGTATATATTTTTTCAGTGTAAAAAGATCTCGGCAATCAATCAAAAATGATAAATGATTTCCAAATACCGCTATTCAAGTCATCTGGAAAAACTGTATTCATATTGCAATATGCAGAAAAACAAAATATATCACAATTTAGTTTTGTCTATAATCGTGCAGCAAGTTCTACAAATATCCATCCATGAATTCATCAGCTGAGTCAGGAAATGTGCGTTCTTAAAGACATGGACAAACACAAGCAGTTACGTCAGAGACACGCAGATTTCCATGCCTATGTTGACCAAAGGAGACCATTCATTCACGATAATTGATTCAGCATACTTCTTTACTGGAAACACACTCAAATTTTCTAAATGGTCAGTGGATGACATAAGACACAATCTAATCAACAATCTCACTGCAGAGCTATAGATGATGGAAGAATTGAGGAGATTCATTTACATATAGAACGCTGTAAAGTAGAACAGATTATGGATTGGAAAAAAGAGAAGGCAAGAGATGAAAACAGATGTGGAATCCCTCTAGGATCTATTATTAATGAACTTTGGCTTACTGGAAGATACCGCTTTGTTCACACCACTTGTGCAAAAACCACAGAGGCAGAAAGAGAGCTTCACTTGCTTTAGTTATGCTCTTAATTTTTTTGGCAATAAATAAATGTTCAGTCCAGCATGAAACTGTACAGATACTGAAGAATTAATATGACAAGTTCCAAGAATCGAAGCTGATTTTTAAAATCCATGTTTAAAATATTTATATAACATTATTATATTAATATATTATTATATTATAGTATTATATTATATTAAAATATTTAAAATATATATGACATATAGATAGTTTATGCTTACGTCTCAGACTAAACTGACAAAAGTTGAATTATTATTCAGAGTATTAATTTGATTATTATTCAGATTTATTTATACAAAAAGGAAACAATTAAGGTATTCTGACCTGTACTTAGTAAAATATAAAACATTCATTCATTTTCTTTTGGCTTAGTGCCTTATTTTTTTAGGCGTCGCCACAGCGGAATGAACTGCCAACTATTCTGGCATATGCTTTATGCAGCGGATGCCCTTACAGCCACAACCCAGTATTGAGAAATAAAATATAAAACAAAATACAGGAATTATACTAAATGTACTAGTTTAAGGGTGCTTTCACATCTGTGGGTCGGTTCATTTGGTCCGGACCAAGGGCAACAAATGATACACTGTAGCATTTTTCTCCAGTTTTTGGGTCCTTTTCACAACACACTGATTACTTTGGTCCAAACCAGTTGAAAAGAACCAAAAAATGCAGTCATGTGATTAAAGCGTGGCTGCAGCTGAAAAACAATGTTTTAATGCATTGCGAACGGCGAAGGCGCATTGCAAGTCACTTTAGGAGGAGGCGTGAATTAATTTAGCTAAACTGCCACATGGTCATCTTCCGGAAATATTACCAACTATCCATCAGGTAATGCTTTTCCCTCTCTCTCTCTCTCTCTCTCTATCTATCTCTCTCTCTCTCTCTCTCTCTCTGTTTAAAATTGATGGTAAAGCGCTGTCAACAAATATTTATCCTCTACACCTCATAAGATGGGACAGCGTATCGGACTGCAACAGCTGGATTAGTCCAAAAAGCCTCAGTATTTTTTGAGGTTGGGTTTGTTTTAGTTTGGATCATGTTCTCATCACAAACGAACCACTCCAGGATTTATTGAAAGAGTAACAAGACCATCTCTTCAAGGAGGTCTCGGTACGCTTTTTTGGTCCACTTTTGATGTGCAGTTGAGTGCGATTTCTGCATTCACACCTACCGAAATGAACAGCACAAAGAGGGAAAACGAACTCTAGTGCAATTCAACCAAACTAAATATATTTGTATTAACTAAGTATATTTGATTAAAATATAATTACAAATCTATAATCTATAATGTCTAAAAAGCTTAAGACTCCCCCACTAAAAGGAAGCAGTGAAAAGGCCAGATCTTATCATTTGTTTGTATTCGACAAGCTACAGTAATGCGTGAATGTGTGTATCTGATATACTGTAGGTGTTGTCACATGTTCACTTAGCAGAGCAGATGGCCTGTTTCTGAGCTCTAATTCTTCCACTCATCCTCTTCCTCATCTGACTGAGCACAGCGAAGCGCATGGCTCATGATGCTAAGCTGATCTGTCTCCAGGACAACAGCTATTTCTGCCCCGCCGTAACACTCAACAACAGCACTTGTTTTTCAATTAATACTTTTTAAAAAAGTAGTTTCTATGTCAATTCTCAGAAAACATGAATTGTTAAAGGGGGTCTCTTACACTAGTGCATTTTAATATTCATCTTTCTTCAGCTTCCTTCAGTCTCTATTTCAGAAGTCACCACAAGTGAATGAACCACCAACTATTCCAGCATATGTTTTACACAGCGGATGCCCTTTCAGCTGCAATGCAGTACTGGAAAACACCTATACACTCTCACATTTACAAACATACACTACAGCCAATTTAGCTTATTCAATTCACCTATGTCTTTGGACTGTGGGAGAAACCGGAGCACCCAGTAGAAACCCACATGAGCACGGGGAAAACATGCAAACTCCACACAGATATGCAAACTAGCTCAGCTGGGACTCGAACCAGCGACCTTCTTGCTGTGAGGCAACAGTGCTAACCACTGAGCCACTGTGCCACCCCACATTTTCATCATTAAAATTTCCAATGCCTAATTATTTAATTGTTAAATATTATTATTATTATTATTATTATTATTATTATTATTATTATTATTATTATTATTATTATTATTATTATTATTATCATCATAAAATTGACTTTATTCAATGACTATAATAAAATTAAATATTCTTAATAATAAAATATTGTATGTTCTTTAGAAGAGTGTACTTGCATTGTGATGATATTATATTCTGGCATTATATAATGAGTGGCATAAAATGCTCTTAAAATGACAATAATATAACTTATCGCATTATATTTTGGTGAAATAGGGGCAGCACAATGGCATAGCGGGTAGCACAATCACCTCAAGGCAAGAAGGTCGCTAGTTCGAGCCCCAGCTGGATCAGTTGGCATTTCTATGTGGAGTTTGCATGTTCTCCCCGTGTCCGTGTGGGTTTCCTCCGGGTGCTCCGGTTTCCCCCACAAGTACAAAGACATGTGGTATAGATGAATTGGGTAAGCTAAATTGGCCATAGTGTATGTGTGTGAATGAGTGTGTATGGATGATTTCCAGTGATGGGTTGCAGCTGGAAGGGCATCCGCTGTGTAAAACCAATGCTGGATAAGTTGGTGGTTAATTCCGCTGTGGCGACCACAGATTAATAAAGGGACTAAGCCGAAAAGAAAATGAATGAATGAATGAATGAATGACTTTGGTGCAATATATCAAACAACAAAAATAGATATTGTGACAGGCCTAACAACAGCCTAATAAAGCAATGTTTATGACATTAATAATATTAAAGGCCAAAAGTAAAAACATTGTCTTGCAGGACCATGGTGCTATGTCAATAAACTGGAGCATAAATAATCTGGTGTCTCTTAAAGGGTCATCACACGTCCCTCTTTCAGTTCAAGTCTACCTAATTTAAAAAACAAAACGCTACATGATAGGCGTGGAGCGCTGTGAGCAGAGGGAGGAGTGGGTGTGGCCAGCACCGCAGGGGGAAAAGAGGTGACAGCTGGCTCACCAAGTCAAGACAAAAAAATCTGACACAAAACACGAGGAGATTTTAAAGTTAAAATGCAAAGTAATAAACAGTAAGTAATTTAATGCCATTACATATATGATAGGCTTTTTGTGTTTTTATATAATATATAACCAAAATTTATTATAACATTATACACCATATTATAACATGTAAACACCATAAATGAGGAGGACGTCTCTCCTGAATGCAGACACAGTGAACAGCAGTACAGCAGATCTTTTCCCCCATCTATTCCAATTATTAGCCATACCGGTAATCTGGAGGATTTTAAACATGTAAGAACACGGCAGCACGCACAGGCTATGTGTCTGAATGGTAACAAACTCAACTGATAAAAGACAAAGTCTGTCATTCTCCAATTCTCGTACAGCTCTCCCCATGAAAATGCACACAAACAGGCTGACTGTATCCTTAGCCCAGAGAGCATCACAGGTAAAGTCATGCAGAAAACCCTGTGGATCATGGAAACAAACACATACTGTACAACCCTACACAACCACCTAAATCCTGCATGTCGTGCGCTGTCTCACAGCTTGGCAGGTCTGTCCATATGGGTCTGTGATAGGAAAGCATGTGCTGACATGAATAGTTAGGAAGCAGCGTCTCCTCATAGGATAAGAAAACTCAGCTATGATCAATAATGATGTCACGATCACCAGCAGTCTAACCACCAGAGATCGCTGGAAAACATTCACACTCACACGAACTACAATCCTGCCTCATAATGAACTACAAAACCCAGTCATGCACCACACACACACACACACAACCGGTTCCAGATGCTGACTAATTTCACTCTCACAGCTGATGCTGCTTAATGACTGATAACACACACACATATATTTGGCTCACTTTGAGACACACATGGCTGAGTCTTGTTTTCATTTTGGTGACATTACAACGCGTTTCCTTTGTCGTGTTTTGACCCTCGCCTTGTTTGTCTGTTTCTCCCTGTCTGCTGCCTGCCTTCTAAACATCTACCTCTTATTTGACTACAATTCTGGATTGCCCGTATCTGTTTGCTCCTGTGTTGACTGTTGCTTGCCTGACCACCCTGCTAATAAACCTGCATTTGGATCCTCAATTCTGTTGTCAGTGTCACATCCATGTTACAAATGAGAAGCCGACGCATCATCACTGGGTAGGCAGATAGCGCTATGTCACCGATTTTCATCCCTCCAAAAAAAAAAGATTTTAAACCCGGAAGATGAAATCAAAATTATTCAGCTTTCCCCACAATTAAAGCTAACAGGTGCTAACGTTGTCTTATTTGATGCTCAACACACACAAATCTGTTAAAATCTCAAAAAAAGTATTTGAGGGTGTCTTGAACCTTTAAAGTGTGTATTTTGCAATAAGTCGATACTGATTATTGTGACAGGTGATATAATCAGGGCTTTACACATTAACACCCGCCAACCTGCCAAATGAGGGTAGATTTTAGCTGTGCAGGGTTAGATAATCACTCTCACAAGCCACTTTGGCTGGTTGAAGATCATTTTTAATTTATAGTTATCTTAATAGTAGGGTTCGACAATAAGAATGGTCCAATATGCATGCAAATGTCATCTTAGAATCGAGAAGCAGCTTAACCGACAAAAATAACGTTCGCGGAAGCAAAAAAAAGCAGGTGAAAACTGAATGAGATGATGGTCACTCCTCACGCAGGTGATGTGATGCGCGCGACTGTTTAAAAAGCACGTGCAGTCCCATTTCCTGGCGCGAAGCAAACTTGCCTGGAAAGGCAACTGCTGCGATCGGTTCTCTTTGAAATAGACTGAACAAAACATGATGCTCGTGCACACACAGTCCTGCTGATTCCAAAAGCTCCAGGTGTATTTAAAATATGTCTTTGTGTAAGCAGCAGCGGTTGCCGGTTTTGTTTTAACTTGAACAGAACAGATTATGGGCCTAACGTTACCCGCGTGAGCGTGATCATGCTTCCATTATCACACTGTATGTTTTTCACCTGCTTTCTTTTGCTTGCGGTTATTTTTGTTAATATTGTTTAATTATCATTGTTACAATAGCATTGCTTTAATAGCAGATTAACTCCCCATGTATGTGTAGTTAACTAGTGATCTGAGAGACCTTTAGCCTGGACAGACTAGGCATAGTTCATAGTTTTAGATAAATGACAATACTTATTTTTTAAATGTAGATGTTTTTTAAAGAAAGGTTTTGTTGAATAAAAAGAGCAAGTATACAGCTATATTTATATTTTTTGATATAATATTTAACATTTGTGGCTAAGAAATAATTATTAATTTATTTTTTGTGTGATCAGAGATAAATTTGGTAAATCCTTAGTGTTGAGACAAATTAAAAACAAAAATAAAATTGCGACACTATGAAACCACAGCTCATTTGCTCATGCACATTGAGCAAGTTTATACACACAAAAAAGTGAAATCAATGAGGCATTTGGACATAACACAATGTCTAAATCAAATAATTTTAGCATGTCAAAGTCCAATTTATGCATATAAAATATATTTTCCCAACAACAAAATTGTGGCTAGTGAAAATGGCGTGTGGCTAGTAATGTTGGAAAACTACTAGCTACAGTGGCTGATGATCAAAAAAGTTAATGTCAAGCCCTGGATATAATATATATAAAATGGCATCTCAGTTTGAAAAAGCCATCTATATTTTATATTATGAAGATTTATTCATGCATCTGAAACAAAGAGTCCACTGATCAGTTTTAAAAATAACAATTACACATGAATGGAATCTATATTTACTATATAAAAAACAAAGAATTGAATCCAGAATCAAATCAAGTCCCTAGATTGACGACAGGGCCTCTCGTTGATATTTCTCTCCCTCTCTGTCACTCTCTCTCTCTCTCTGAGGTGCAGCTGGTTGCCCAGAGCTACAGGGTGTGGGTGGTGCTGGAAACTCATCTGGTAGCAATAAAAGACTTAATGCAATGAGTCATATCTACGCAAGCACACATGAGGAGAGCCAACCATACTATTTAAGGAACAGGGGCCCTACCTTTAGGATAACGGCTCCCCCTCCTACATACACACAAAACATAGCGGAAAACACACACGTGTCCCTTTATACACACACATACACATTCAGAAATCCGCATCAAGATTGTGATTCAGCTTTGCTTAGTCAACAAATACAGTAAACATAATGTGTCAGTACTAAAGGTGCAATACATGACTGCAGAACTTCTAATGTGTGCAGGGACTACAGCTGAAAATGAGCTGTAATAACTAAACTGATATTTTACAGAAATGATTGTATCACTGTACCATCTGGTGACACTAGTTAAACTTAGTTAAGGGTAGGCATGGGACGATAACCGTTTTCAAGGTATACCGCGGTTTGGAAAAGTCAAGGTTTTCATACCGCCAAAATTTTCTCTAATACCGTTCCTAAGGTATGTGTAAGATTTTTTTTTTTAACAACAGCATCTCCAGCAGAAAAGATATACAAAGATGCCATTTTAAATTGTAAATAAATCTCTGTTTTTAAAACTAATGAAGACAGCAGAAGTCAATGATTCATTTTCATTATTTAGCCTGGCAGGTTTACTGCTCCAAAATATTATAAATGTTTCTCAAAATAAAATATATTGTGTTTAAAGGGGAAAAAACTTTTAGTTTTTTACCCAGACATTTTAAAAGAATATATTTTAGAGCAGTAATCACAGTACCGTGAAACCGTGATATTTTTATCCAAGGTTATCATACCGTCACAATCTTAAACCGGCCCATGCCTAGTTAAGGGTCCCATGAATTTTTTTAGATGTTGGTATCAGTATTAGTTTTTGGGATGTCTATAAGCTAGTGTGCCCCAAAACAGTGACAAAATTCACATTTAGAAGATATAAAATGGATATAAACATGTTAAGCTTGTAGTTTGTCACTTCCGCCCAAATAGACCAACAGTTTTACTCACGTCAACTCACACTAGTTTCTCATCACATTATAACCAATCAAATGCTCTCTAGTATCTGACATGCCCCACCCCCTTAAAGACGCTTCTTTTTTGCTTTTCATTTGATGGGCTTGAGCTCAACCACACTCACTGACAGAACTGTGATAAAACAAAACGCTATTGGCTGTTTTTTAAAAAGGGGAGGAGTTACTCTATATCCCAACTCTCTCCGTGTTTCGGTTGAGATTACATCAAACATCGAATAAAAATGCTTTTTTCCAAGCACTTCACGAGACCTTTAAGCTACTAGGTTTCATGAACTAACAACGAACAGATTTTTAGCATTTGTTAATCTATTATTACAACTGCTATTGAAATGATCATAAATGAAAATGTTTTATTACAAATATTATTGGTACGGTTAAATATATAAATATTACATTTGTATTTGTATATATTTTTATTGTCCATCAGACGTAATAACCTTATCATTAAAACTTACAGTATATGCGGGTATAATAAACATGGACCTTAAATAATATACAGTATTTATTAGTCTATTATTATTACTTTATTACTATATTGGGCGACGCGGTGGCACAGTGGGTAGCACAATTGCCTCACAGCAATAAGGTTGCTGGTTCGAACCTTGGCTGGGTCAGTTGGCATTTCTATGTGGAGTTCTCCCTATGTTCGCGTGGGTTTCCTCCGGGTCCTCCGGTTTCCCCCACAGGTCCAAAGACAAAGGTAGTGTATGTGTGTGAATAAGTGTGTATGGATGTTTCCTAGTAATCGGTTCCGGCTGGAAGGGCATCCGCTGCGTAAAACATATGCAGGATAAGTTGGCGGTTCATTCCGCAATGGCGACCCTAGATTATTAAAGGGTCTAAGTCGAAAAGTAAATTAAGAAATTAATATTACTATATTTATACATATATTTGTCTTAAAAACACTTTTATGTTCCATTTATTGTTAATAATTTTAACATATGCATAGAAATAATATTATAGTTAGATTAACAGTCAAATAAATGCTTTAACGGAGTTGTTCATTATTAGTTCCTAATTATTTCTAATGCATTTATTAATAGTAATATATGTATTAAACTATTGTTTTAATACATTTAATTGTTATTACTAATTGTTATTAAAGAAAAAAAATACTTTGATTAAAATTGTTTTATTACAAAAATCAATAAATAATAAATTATTAATTGTGGCGCAGTGGGTAGCGCTGTCGCCCCACAGCAAGAAGGTCACTGGTTCGAGCCCCGGCTGGGCCAGTTGGCATTTCTGTGATGAGTTTGCATGTTCTTCCTGTGTTTGTGTGGGTTTTGTCAATTTTTACATTATGATTATTCAATTTCTGTACCTGAATACTATTGTACCGCATGCCTTTATATAGTCATGTCCTCATTTACTAGGCATGTCTTTAGACCAACGCAATCTCACAGCAATTCGTAACTTTTTGATTTAGTGGCTAATTCATATGAATTCGTACGATCTAATTCGTACACTTTAGTATGATTTGCTCATCACCCAATGACGGTTGGGTTTAGGGGCAGGGTTGGGTGCCATGCCTCCTTTTTAAAATCGTACATTTTCGAACGACTCAACTCGTATGAATTCGTACGAATTAGCCACTAAACTGACAAAATGTAAAATACTTACGTTTCCTCGTGAGATTAGGCTGCTTTAGACTGTCGGGGAAACTGGAGCACCCGGAGGAAACCCATGGTTTCCCGTGAACACGAGGAGAACATGCAAACTCCACACAGAATTGGGACAGTAACCGTTTTCAAGGTAACCACGGTTTGGAAAAGTCAAGGTTTTAAAACCGCCAAAATTGTATAATATGATATATGCAAGGTTATTTTTTACATTTTTTAGGACAAGTGTATCTCCAGCAGAAAAGATCTCCAAAGGTGCCATTTTAAATCGTAAAGAAATCTGTGTTTTTGAAACAAGTGAAGACAGCAGAAGTCAATGATTCATTTGAACTACAGTATTCAGCCTGACATGTGTACTGCACCAAAATATTTTACAATTTTGGTGCAGTAAACTTTTTTAATTTTTAAAAATTGTCAAAATAAAATATATTGTGCTCAAAGGGGAAAAAAGTTTAAGTTTTTTAATCAGACACTTAAAAAGAACATTTTTCAGAGCAGTAACCACAATACCGTGAAACCATGATGTTTTTATCCAAGGTTAACATCCCTTCAGAATTATACTGGCCCATGCCTATTGGACTCCCCAGAAAAAACGTCAAAAAGAGCTTGTAATATATCTTCTGAAACTGTATTCATATCACAATATTTATCACAGAAAAATTACATTTCTCAATTTCAGATTTCTCCAATTTCGTGCAGCCCTACTTTGTATTATGTTAATAATGTATTACTATGTATAAATCATATTATAAAAATAGTTAGCAATGAACTTAAATACTTTAACAGATCTGTTAGTTTATACCTGATGTTTTAAGTAATGCTAATTTACAACTTTCACGAGAAGTACTAAAAAATACTTGGCTTGTATCTGTTCAACTCAAAATATGTCTGGAAATTTTAGGATTTAAAAGTCATGCTGAGTTTGTGCTTCAAAAACTTAGCTTAACATTAAAAAATTATTTCATGGAAAGAGATAAGCCAACATGCACTATCATACTTGATGGTACATATACAGTAGTTTAGTGAGCATTCACTGAAGCCAGAACACAAATGAACTCTCTTAAATAACTGATGCATCGCTATGTAGGTTTGAGTTTATGAGGTCTTCAGTCATTAACTTAATCCCTCAGCCTAATTCCAGACTGTAACAGAGTAGATCCCAAATCTAAACATAGAACCTTAAATGAACTAATTC
This sequence comes from Danio tinwini, assembly GCA_903798205.1. Taxonomy (NCBI): domain Eukaryota; kingdom Metazoa; phylum Chordata; class Actinopteri; order Cypriniformes; family Danionidae; genus Danio; species Danio tinwini. Next base: position 6,820,467 of record CAIGQZ010032649.1, on the reverse strand, counting down.
GTTAACACAGCTTCAGATGATCAAATATTTAAACCTCATGAGCCTTTATAGGCCTTCATAACACAAATTAAATGATAGTTTATCACAATATAGTTTAGAAAACTTAAAGGGATAGTTCACTCAAAAAATAACAATTTAAACACAAATTAAATCAAATGGATCCATATTATTGAGTCTCCTTTTTTCTGTTGAACACAAAAGAAGATATGTCAGCATGTTACAAACCTGTAACCATCAAATTCCATAGTAGGAAAAACTACTACCATGGAAGTCAACGATTACAGGCTTCCAACAATTTTCAAAATAACTTATTTTGTGCTCGACAAAATTAAGAACCTCAATCAGGTTTGTGAGGGTAAAAACTGTTGTCCAAGCCAACATGGCTTCCTGCCCTGCATTTAAGCAATTGGAGGCTTCACTACTTTGCAAGCCTACAGTTAAGCTAATAAAATAGCATTAATAATATAGCTAATACAGGCCCCTATCCAGGGGGGTTCGGGTGGCTCGAAAGACCCAGCCTCAATGACAAAGGTCCAGAATTTGTCCCATACATGAGCTCATTTGTTCTATTTTGACTGCCACACCATCATAAATTGTGAAAATAACCCATTGAAAAAGGTTTTAAGACCAAGCAGAATCCTCTGTCTTGACCATCACAATACAGCTAATTATTAATTCCCTACATTTATATAGTGCTTTTCTGGACACTCAAAGCACTTTACACATTGGGGGAAATCTCCCCATCCACCACCAGTGTGCAGCATCCACCTGGATGACGTGACGGCAGTCATATTGTGCCAGACTGCACACCACATACCAGCTTATTGGTGGAGAGGATAAAGCCATTTATGATATGGGGATGGTTAGGAGGCCAGTAGGCATATTTGACCCTACTCTTTTTCGAAGAACATCCCCCACTGGACTTCGGACTGAAAGCAGTATAGAGTCCCAGTCACTATACTAGGGCATTAGGACCCACACAGACCACTTTCGGCAGCAACCTAGCTTTCCCATGTGGTCTCCTATCCAGGTACTGACCATGCGCAGCCCTGCTTAGCTTCAGTGGACGACCATGTGAGAAATGCAGAGAGTTTTGGCTTATGCAAACCTTTATTATTTTTTATGAGTCCAACATCCAGCTGTGCAATAAAACATACAATCGAATGTAAGTGAAGTAACCTTTCGCTACTGTATTGCTTTTAAAAGAGAAAACATTTTACAAGTAATTTTTGTTCTAAATCTTGGACCTATTCTTGAAACAAAAAAATTGTGGTGAAGCACCAAAAGCAGACCATATTAAAATTATTATAATATGAATACTAATTTGGCTGTTGTTGTTATCCAAGAATTTTCAATCAAATGTACTTTTTTTTACAAGAGAGGCTAGAAAAATCATGAAGCTCTTTTATTATTATGTTTTAATTTTTTATTATTCAAATAGCCAAAATCTGACTGAGGAAAGTTGAATGCGCTGGCCAGTTTGTTATTTGCCGAATAAATTACAATAGGCTACACTTTTTAGTTTAAAACTTTACCAGATTCATCTTTTTTTTCTCATGATATATGATGTAATAATTTTTGCAATTTAAAAATAAATATTTATTCTTATTTTTTATTCTAAATCTTTAGGAAATATTTTGGTACATTAAAAACTCTGGTACTGCATGGTGGTGCAGTGGGTAGCACATTCGCCTCACAGCAAGAAGGTCGCTGGCGTTTCTGTGTGGAGTTTGCATGTTTCCCTCCGGGTTCTCCGGTTTCCTCCACAAGTCCAAAAACATGTGGTACAGGTGAATTAGGTAAGCTAAATTGTCCGTAGTTTATGTATGTGAATGAGTGTGAATGGGTGTGTGTTTCCCAGTCATGGGTTGCAGCTGGAAGGGCATCCGCTGTGTTAAACAAATGCTGGAATAGTTGGCAGTTCATTCCGCTGTGGCGACCCCAGATTAATAAAGGAACTAGGCCGAAAAGAAAGTGAATGAATGAATGTATAAAAACTGTGGTGGCGTCACAGTGGCGCAGTGGAAAGCACGATCGCCTCACAGCAAAAAGGTCGCTGATTCGAGTCCCGGCTGGATCAGTGGCATTTCTGTGTGGAGTTTGCATGTTCTCCTCGTGTTCACGGGAAACCATGGGTTTCCTCCGGGTGCTCCAGTTTCCCCGACAGTCTAAAGCAGCCTAATCTCACGAGGAAACGTAAGTATTTTACATTTTGTCAGTTTAGTGGCTAATTCGTACGAATTCGTACGAGTTGAGTCGTTCGAAAATGTACGATTTTAAAAAGGAGGCATGGCACCCAACCCTGCCCCTAAACCCAACCGTCATTTGGTGATGAGCAAATCGTACTAAAGTGTAAGAATTAGATTGTACGAATTCATACGAATTAGCCACTAAATCAAAAAGTTATGAATTGCCGTGAGATTGTGTTGGTCTAAAGACATGCCTAGTAAATGCGGACATGACTATATAACAACATGCGGTACAAATGAATAGAATAAGGTAAATTGTCCGTATGTGTGTAAATGCAAGAGTGTATGGGTGTTTACTAGTGTTGGATTGTGGCTGGAAGAGCATCCGCTGCGTAAAACATATGCTGGATAAGTTGGTGGTTCATTCCGCTGTGGTGACCCCTGATTAAAAAAAGCACTAAGCCGACAAGAAAATGAATAATTGAAAAAAACTGTGATTATGATGACCACCCAACAAACAAAGTGCTTAAAATGTCACTAAAATGCAGTATTTAAATCTCATAATTAAATAGAAAATGAGGCGAATACCTGCAAAAAATGTCTATATTTTTTGTAAAAAGAAGCACCCCTTTTACCAGGCTGGCTACGGGCCTGTAATATTTTATGTGCGTTCGATAAGAAGCTGGAGAGTAAACGGTTTATATGAGCATGTAATTGATCTGCAATTACAGATTCATTCTGCAACTCCCGCAAAATGGCGTCCAGGCGCACAGTGAGCTGCTGTCATCATATCTCAAAGAGCACGCGCACACACAGCGCACCTGCGTTTCACCGCAGCCCCAGACTGACATCCGGAGATAAACATGATCAAACACTTCAAAATCCTTCGAAGAAACACCATTGTGAGCACGTAAAAGAGTTACTAATACAATCTGTTAGATTTCAATATGCATTATCCCTTTTTATTACTTAAAAAACACGATTGTCAGTGGACTTTAGTGGATGCATTCGTTCGCTAAGACAATAGAGGCAGTTTTTCCCCAGATTTATGTATCTACTGCAGTATGACATGCGCTATTTAAAATATATATTCTTCAAGAAGTTAAAATGTGAAATAGGCAACATTAAACAGTGCAATACGACAAAGGTGTTTTCAGTGGAAAGGCGACTGTCATCTGTGATCCCCCTTTATTGACTAGATATTGATTAAGGGTCTGGTCTAATTGCATGGAGAATGGATAAATAAGGCACACAAAGGAAAATGATTGCTTCTGATACTCCATGTATATTACATATAAACCTGTGTTGCTTTTACAGGCCTATTATAATCTGCCATAATGAATGAGCATCTCTCTCTCACCAGGCTCGTGTATCCCGGGATTGTCGCTCATCTCCAGCACCAGCAGCTCTCGACCCTCAAAGCTCTCCCCTACAGTGTAGATGCGAGTGATGGAGGGGCACTGCAGCCACACGGACACAAGAGCCTTTCGCATCTCTTCATAGCGGTGGTACTCAAAGGAGATCCCGCTTTCCCCCGCAGCCTCCCAAACCGAGGCCAGAACCAGCATCAGCACAGCCCCGCAAAACACCGCCGCCCTCATCGCTCTCCAGACACTCGGCGCTTATCTGCCTGTCGCGTATTTCTCTTCTGTGCCTCCTGGCTCTGATGTCCGTTCTGTTTTCGGCGCTGTCCGCTTCTTTCTCTCTCGTTTTTTTTCTGTGTCGTGAAGTGATGCGTGCGTGTGCGCGAGTCCTGACTACCTGTTTAGCTGCGGGGGCGCGCGTGAGATAGTGCTCAAGTTACAAAAGCGAGCGCGCGCGATAGGTGAACGCGCACGGTGTTAACCCTGCAGGGGCGTGGCTTATGACATGACGAACGGGTGCAAGACATATATTTATAATTGTGAGCGATTTACATTGTCATTACGTGAAATATACATTTGACAGTGACCTAAGAAGACTACCTTGCATAAGTAAAAGTATTGTAGTAGGCTAATTTTAAAATGACTTTAAAATTACATTACCTTTAGGATCATTTGCCACCATCTATCTTTCTCAGTGTGTTTTGGCTACTGCGTATTATTTATTTATTTTGACATGTTACAATATGTATGGTTAACTAGCTATCTGCCCACATCATATGTTACATGCTGTAATACAAACATTTTAGTACAAACTATCCCATAATTAATTTAATATAGCCCACATTAGTACAGTATGTATTCTACTAACACAACATATGTAAATGATTAGTGATGGACAAGGTGAAACAGTGATCAACAACCTCATATATGGAGAGAGAGAGAGAGAGAGAGAGAGAGAGAGAGAGAGAGAGAGAGAGAG
>CAIGQZ010032649.1:6794482-6815925 GCA_903798205.1 Danio tinwini | reverse complement strand
GAGAGAGAGAGAGAGAGAGAGAGAGAGAGAGAGAGAGAGAGAGAGAGCGTGTGCGTTTACAGTGCTAAGCATAAATGTGCATACCCCTCACAGGTCTCTCTTTTAAAATAATATTTTGATATGCTGCTATATAATAATGAGTTTTGTGCATATACATTAGTCGGTACCAAAGCCAAAGCTGGAATTAATCTAACAAAAAATCTTAGGATCACAATGCAAAAAGTAGACCCATATGAATACACTGGGGAAAATATTTAAATGAAATGTTTATAAATAAAGAGAAGCTTTTTTTTTGCAATAACTTGTTTAAATGTTAGATGTTAGGTGACCAAACTCTTGATTTAATCGATTGAACAGTTTTGTTTAAAGGCACCTAAATAAATTATTTATAATCACAAAAAATTGATTAAAATATTTTTTTTCAAAATGGAGTGTACTCATTTATGCTGATATACATACAGTCAAGCCTGAAATTATTCATACCCCTGGAAAATTCAGACTTAAAGTTACTTTTATTCAACCAGCAAGTTATTTTTTTGACTGGAAATGACACAGGCTGTTCCCAAATGATAATAGGACAAAGTGCAAGAAGCATCATTGTGGAAAAAAATATTTCTCAGCTTTTTAGATTTGAAAATAAAAAGTGTTAATGTTCAAAATTATTCATACCCTTCTCAATAATTAACAAGGCAAGGCACATTTATTTTTTATACACAGTGGAAATTCAAAGAGCTTTACATAAACAAGAATAAAAAGACAAGTATGATAAAATAAAAAACAAATAATAAAAAAGATTAAAAACAGATTAAAATGTGTTAAAAACAGGTTCTAAAAGAATGAAAAAGATAATAAAAGACAACGGTGCGATCTGTCAGACATAGCACAGTGCTCATTCAGTAAAGGCACAGCTAAACAGATGTGTTTTCAGAAAAACCTTTACTGTTTGTTTACAGCAATCAAACTCTTCCTATAATTAGTGACCAGCTTTTTGCATGTCTCCAGTTGTATTTTTGTCTATTCATCCTTATAGATGAGCTCAACGATTTCAAACTGAAGCGTCTCCTTGCCATCACCCTGATCTTTAACTCCCTCCACAGATTCTCAATTGGATTTAAGTCAGGACTCTGGCTGGGCCACTGCAAAACGTTAATGATTTTGTCCGCTAACCATTTCTTTACCACTTTTGCTGTGTGTTTTTTTTTATTTTTTTTTTAGATTAGATTAGATTCAACTGTATTGTCATTACACATGTACAAGTACAAGGAAACGAAATGCAGTTTAGATCTAACCAGGAGTGCAATAGCAGCAAGTGCAGGATACAGGTATAAGTTATAAAGTGCAGTTATAGAAAAACTATGGTGATATTTACAAATGGATGTGAACATTATATACAGGTTGTTTAGCTATGAACAGAGATTTACAATAGATGGATATATGTACAGGTTGCTATTTATAATCAGAAGTGTGCAGATAAAAATAATTACAAATGTATATGTACAGTGGGTGTGTACATAATCACAAATAAACGTGCAGTGGGTATGTACAGTTCAAATAAATCACTCTGTGCAATGAATATGTGCAATTTTTAAATGTGCAAATGTTAAATAGTGCAGTGATTGTGAGGAGTATAAGTTATGAAAAAAGTGGGGGGTGTATTAGGGGGGCAAAAATGTTAGTGGGGAGCAGAGTTCAAAAGGGAGACAGCTCTGGGGAAGAAGCTGTTTTTTAGTCTACTGGTTTTTGTCCGGGGAAGCCTGAAGCGCCTGCCAGAAGGCAGAAGAGAAAACAGTCTGTGAGCAGGGTGAGAGGAATCCTTGGGAATACTGTGTGCTCGGCGCAGACAGTGTTTCCTCTGGATGTCCTCTATGGCTGGCAGTGTGATCCTTGTGATTGGTTGGGCAGTTTTCACTACCGCTGCAGTGAAAAACACACACCAAAACATTAGCTTCCCACCACCATGTTTTATGGTGGGGATGGTGTTCTTAGAGTTGAAGGCTTTCCTTTTTTACACCAAATGAAGGCTACATCATTTTGGCCAAACAATTTTTGTTTCATCTAACCATAAAATAGAAGACCAGAAGTTTTTTGTCCAAATGAACATTTGCAAAGGCCAAGCAGGCTTTGTGTGCCTTCTCTGAAGAAGTGGTGTCCTCCTTGGTCTGTGGTTGTGATTAAGATGGCCTTATGGTGATTCTTTTTAATTTTTTTTACCTTTCTCACTATCCTCCTGGCCAGGATACCTGTGCTTTTTTCTTTCAACCACATCCTCTGAGATTTTTCACAGTGCTGAATTTCTTGTAATTTTATATAATGCTTTCTACTGTAGCAACTGGAACTTTTAGTTCAAAACATTTAGATATGGTCTTAGAGCCCTTTACTGACTTGTGTAAAGGGTGAGCAGCCACAGGTCTTCACTGAGCTCCTTTGTATTAGCCATGACTGTCAACAAACCAAAAGCAGAGAGCTTCTGTTTTTCACCTGTTGGGTTGATTAAAACAGCTGTTCCCAATGTATCAAGGTAATTAAGACGCTTTAGAACAGCTTGAGCTATCTGGAATGGTATAGAACATGGGTCTCAAACTCAATTCCTGGAGGGTCGCAGCTCTGCACAGTTTTGCTCCAACCCTGATCAAACTAATGTAGGTGTTCAAGACTCTTGAACACCTCGATTATTTGGATCAGCTGTGTTTGATCAGGGTTGGAGCAAAACTGTGCAGAGCTGCGACCCTCCAGGAATTGAGTTTGAGACCTATGGTATAGAACTTTGAATTTTCCCATAGAGTGTGACAGTTTGCAAAGGTTATCAATAATATTGGACATACCACTTTTGTTCAAAGGTAAATAAAAGCTGAGAAATATTTTTTTTCCACAATGATGCTTATTGTACATTATCTTTTAGGAGAAGCATGTGTCATTTCTAGCCTACAGTCAGCATGTGTCATTTCCAGTCTATATCCCCTCCAGGAGCATCCAGTTGGTGAGTGCCGCCTTGTGGTACCATCAGAGAGAGGCTTTCTAGAACCTTCTCATTCAATGTTCATTGGTGGTGTAATAATCTTCCTATTCCTACACAGACTGAGAGGGGTCTGGATGCAGACCTGGTGCAGTGCAATCTGAGCTGCATCCAATGCTTTTTAATGCACTCACCTAATCCCACCCCTAACCGTACCCGTCACAGTGACGTCACTCACTCCATTGAGTGCATGGTGTCTGACATTGCATCGCTGAGCGATGCAATCTCAGCTTGCATCATAAAGGCTGCATCCAGATACTACTGCACAGACTGCGTATTTACTGGTGTCATTCAAACGACAACTAGAAGCCCATATTTTTCGACATCACCTGAACTGAACCCCTGAATAAAACAGAGACCCCTCTTCTTTCCCCACCTCACCACACACCAACCCCAAAAATATGATTAATTCATTTTCTTTTCGACCTAGTCCCTTTATTAACCACAGCGGAATGAACCACAAACTTATCCAGCATATGTTTTACGCAGTGGATGCCCTTCTAGCAGCAACCCATCACTGGGAAACACCCATACACTCTCCTTTACACACATACAATACGGACAATTTAGCCTACCCAATTCACCTATACCACGCCTTTGGACTTGTGAGGGAAACTGGAGCACCCGAAGAAAACATGCAAACTCCACACAGAAATGCCAACTGGCCCAGCTGGGGCTCGAACCAGCAACCTTCTTGCTGTGAGGCGATCGTGCTACCCACTGCTCCACTGTGACACCCTATGATTAATTCTTCATTACATAATATAAATATTAATTCTTCATAGGTGAGTGGATTTGATAAACCACCTGTGGAAACACTTATAGCACACACATTTACGCATAGAGTGCAACCACAAAGTCAACGTTCTTGTAAATCGGTTTATATTTTTATTTATTATTATTTTTAAGTTGCCTTCAAATGAACAAGCTAACAAATAAATTAGCTTTTTCCCCTCATGAACCATAAAACAGAATGATTTGATATATGTTGCATATCGTACATTAACATTACCTGTGTTGTCACTGTGTAAAGTTACAAAATACAGGAATTTTGCAAGAAAAGAAATCGTGTAAGGCAACAAAACAAAATAAGCCATTACAAAAATAACAATTTAAAACATTGCATCTTTGTCTAGGTGAAAGTAAAGTGCTTTTAAGAAATGATGTCATCATTATTTAAAACCGAAGAATGATTATAATAATGAAAAGCACAGAAAACAGGCACAATGGCACGTTTTCCCTTTTCAAAGGCACATATTCTCTAAGAATCTGGAAATGATTTAAAATCATTCAGTCCAATATTAAATACTTTACAATGAATGTGTGCCGCGGGGGGCATCAGACCAACCAAAGCCCACACAGAAGTCCATAAGATCTGAGAGATTTTAGATGATGGTGAAGCATCAGTGTGTGTGATTTCTGCTGTTCAGTCGCTCTTCACAGTTTTATGATGCGAGTAATGTTTGTTGAACTGGGAATCAGTGTTGAAAAGTCTGTCCCACCAGGTGAATGTAGAGCCATAGTTGCCAACAAAATTCATGTGGTGGAAATCATGAAAACGAGCTCCAGCGTAGAACGGAATCAGATGCAGGGGGTTCAGAGGAATGTCGTAACCACTAAAGAGAGGCCAAAAGAGAGGAAAAAATGTCAAAACATGAAGCAATATAAAACAACCATCAAAACAAACAAGCAATCATCAATTGACTTTAAATACCCTCTGTGGTTATACCATATGCTAGAGACACCTGGTGGTCAAAACTGTGTGAACAACAACAAGAACGCTCTTTTTTTTGTCCTTTTTTTTAAACATAATGGCAAACTTTAAGTTAGTATAACCTATAAATGCACTTAGTTTATCTAAATACACTCACTGGCCACTTTATTAGGTACACCTGTCTAACTGCTCGTTAACGTAAATTCTAATCAGCCAATCACATGACAGCAACTCAATGTATTTAGGCATGTAGACATGGTCAAGACGATCTGCTGCAGTTCAAACTGAGCATCAGAATGAGGAAGAAAGGTGATTTAAGTGACTTAGAACGTGGCATGGTTGTTGGTGCCAGATGGGCTGGTCTGAGTATTTCAGAAACTGCTGATCTACTGGGATTTTCACACACAACTGTCTCTAGAGTTTACAGAGAATGCTCAGAAAAAGAGAAAATATCCAGTTAAGTGGCAGCTTTGTGGGTGGGGCGCAAATGCCTTGTTGATGCCAGAGATCAGAGGAGAATGGCCAACCTGGTTCGAGCTGCTAGAAAGGCAACAGTAACTCAAATAATCACTCGTTACAACTGAGGTATGCAGAAATGCATCTCTGAACACACAACACATCCAACCTGGAGGCGGAGCAGAAGACCACACTGGGTGCCACTCCTGTCAGATAAGAACAGAAAACTGAGGCTACAATTCACACAGGCTCACCAAAATTGGACAATAAAAGATTGGAAAAACGTTGTCTGGTTTATTTGCATGGTAGGGTCAGAATTTGGTGTCAACGTGAAAGCATTGATTCATCCTGCCTTGTATCAACGGTTTAGGCTGTTGGTGGTGGTGTAATGGTGTGTGGGATATTTTCTTGGCACACTTTGAGCCCATTAGTACCAGATGAGCATTGTGTCAATGCCACAGCCTGCCTGAGTATTGTTGCTGACCATGTCCATCCCTTTATGACCACAGTGTACCCATCTTCTGATGGCTACTTCCAGCAGGATAATGCGGCCAGTCATAAAGGACGAATCATCTCAGACTGGTTTCTTAAACATGTCAATGAGTTCACTGTACTCAAATGGCCTCCACAGTCACCAGATATTAATCCAATAGAGCACCTTTGGGATGTGGTGGAACAACAGATTCACATCATTGATGTGCAGCCGACAAATCTGCAGCAACTGCGTGAACATCCGAAAAGCTGCGGGCCCAGATGGCATCCCTGGACGTGTACTTAAAGCATGCGCACACCAGCTAGCGGGGGTTTTCACAGACATCTTTAACCTATCGCTCTCTCGGTCTTTGGTTCCCACATGCTTTAAGACAGCTACTATTGTGCCAATACCGAAATCAGCTAAAACCACATGCTTGAATGACTGGCGTCCGGTTGCACTGACGCCCATCTTCATCAAGTGCTTTGAGAAGCTGATTAAAAATCACATCTGCTCTGTACTGCCCGCGAACACTGACCCTCTGCAATTTGCATACAGAAACAACCGCTCCACTGATGATGCAATTGCTTTCACCTTGCACACTGTTCTGTCTCACCTGGAAAACAAAAACACATATGTGAGAATGCTGTTTGTGGACTACAGCTCAGCATTCAACACCATAGTGCCTGCCAAGCTGGTGGTGAAGCTCCAGGCTCTGGGCCTACACAGCTCTCTGTGCAACTGGATCCTGGACTTCCTGTCAAGCAGACGCCAGGTGGTCAGAATGAACAACATTACCTCATCCACACTGGTCCTCAACACTGGTGCTCCACAGGGCTGTGTTCTCAGCCCACTCCTGTACTCCCTGTACACACATGACTGTACATCCAAACACAGCTCCAACGTCATCGTTAAATTTGCTGATGACACAACGGTGGTGGGCCTAATCACAGATAATGATGAGACAGCCTACAGAGAGGAGGTGCACACTCTGACGCAGTGGTGTCAGGAAAACCACCTCTCACTCAACATCAGCAAAACCAAGGAGCTGGTGGTGGATTTCAGGAGAGAGAAGAATGAACACACTCCCATAACCATCAACGGGACACCAGTGGAGAGAGTCAGCACTTTCAAGTTTCTTGGAGTACACATCGCTGAGAATCTGACATGGACTGCCCACACAGACGCAGTGCTGAGGAAGGCACAACAACGCCTCTTCTTCCTCAGGCGTCTCAGGAGGTTTGGAATGAGCTCACACATCCTCCGCTCGTTCTACACCTGCACCGTGGAGAGCATCCTCACTGGCTGCATCCCCACCTGGTATGGAAACAGCACCAGCAGCAATCGCAAAGGTCTACATAGGATTGTGCGAACTGCTGGACGTGTAGTAGGAGGTGAGCTTCCCTCCCTCCAGGACATCCACACCAGGAGGTGCATGAGGAAAGCCAAGAGAATCATCAGCGACTCCAGCCACCCAAGCCATAGACTTTTCTCTCTGCTACCCTCAGGCAGACGGTTCCGCAGCATTCGGTCACGCACCAGCCGACTGAAGGAAAGTTTCTTCCCTCAGACTATCAGGCTGATGAACACTTAACACACCCCACACAAACTCTCCCATACCCCACACTGCACACCATAAAGATGTAGCATGCACTGCACTTTAACCAACCACACTTTAACCATCCACACTTAAACAATACTGCCTACAACTATGTGTACACCTATCCATCGTATGCATCACTGTCAACATTGCCAATTTTACGTCTTGTTTTTTTGAGTATGTTGTTGTATTTTGCACTGTCGTTGTATTTGCACTGTCTGTATTTTGCACTGTCTGTATTTTGCACTGTCTGGAGCCAGCACCTAAGCTTTTCACTCATCACAGCACACTTGCTCCTGATGATGTGACAATAAAAGTAATTTGATTTTGATTTAATGCTATCATGTCAATATGGACCAAAATCTCTGAGGAATATTTCCGGTACTGTGTTGAATCTATGCCACGAAGGATTAAGACAAAAGGGGGTCCAACCCAATACTAATAAGGTGTACCTAATAAAGTGTGTAATATGCAATAATTATTAACTAGAATTATTTCTTTTCATTTTATTAATACCTTACTTCAATTTCTGCTAACTAAGAAAACTAATTTGAAATCAGGTCAAACCAATGAAACCTATTCAGCGATTCATAAGGATTTTATGATATTACATAGTTCTTTAATACTATTGAAAATTACGAACTTTTCAAAACAGTTAAGACTAACAAAGACCTATTTACTAAAATCACATGACCTTGTCGATTTGATGCATTCTCCGAACCACCGATTCCAAACAAAAGATTCGTAAGAGTTCCGTAGCTGTGTTTTGAAAGAAGCCATCAATAATAAACAGAATGTAATATTTGCTGTAGATTATAGATAGCTAGGTAGGTTTCACATGAATTGTAATCAGTTGCTGGTTACAAATGACATGGCCAAACTTGTAGTCAGTAATGCAGTCTCTTACATTACACATTTATTGTAATGTAAGCTGACTACATTTAGATTTTTTTTGTGCTAACCAAATTTGATGTCATAGTCCTGACTTAAATCCAATTGAGAATCTGTGAAGGGAGCTAAAAATCAGGGTGATAGCAAGGAGACTTTTTAGGATGGCAACCTGAAAGACGCATGGGCAAAAACACGACTGGAAACAGGCAAAAAGCTGGTCAGCAATTATACAATGCATTTGAGTGCTGTAAAATAGTAATAAAGGCTTTTCTATTGATTATTGAAATAGATACGAATAATTTTGGTCATGTCACTTTTTGTTCAAATGTAAATAAAAGCTGAGAAATATTTTTTCCCACAATGATGCCTCTTGTCTTATTATCTATTGGGAGAAGCCCGTGTCATTTCCGGTAAAAACTTATATAAATAAAAATAAATAAGTCAGAATTTGCTGATTGCTGATTTCTGAGGCAGGTATTATGCATGCTTCCACGTCCCCCACCCTCTGCACCAAAAAAATGCTAAGGATTGTGAACATATATTAGAAGCAGGTTTATTATAAAAAAAAGTTACCAATTAAAAAAGAGAAATCAATGAAATGTGAAAAAAATTACTGTTGTTGTGTATATATAAATACATGTAATCACGTAATCCATAAATAAGTAAATGTAGTCAGATTACAAGTATTTTAACTATTAAAACTTCTCTTTTACAAATACTTGTTTGTTTTGGAATCTGATAACGTAATCCAGATTACATATAATCCATTACTACACAGCCCTGATTATAGACAGCTTCAGTGATTATCACTTTTTGAAATTGAGTATATAGCATTTTATACAACAGTTCTTTCTGATTCTTGAATCTGATTGGCTAATAGCCGTGCGATATTCTGCCAGTAACAGCACTCGTCCAGCCTCTTAACGGTAAAGTCTAGATCGGAAACGCGGCCGGCGGGAAGTGCAATATGCACATCAATATAGCAGCATTTTTTTATGACACTGTATAACAATAATCTATATTTTTACAGTACTGTGACGCTGGGTGTAGAGTTGGGGTGGGGGTAGGCGTTAAAAAAATACAATTTAATGGGTAATTTAATAGACGACAAATAATAGTAACTGTTTTTAGATTACTGTGACAGGTTTAGGGTTGGGGTAGGGGTAGACGTAAATAAAATACAACAAATGGGAAATTTAATAAATAATAAAAATAATTCTCGTTAACTTCCGGCCGCAACCAAATCCGTTCTAGCAACCCTTCCTCTTAAGCCTTCACGCTTGTGTATTACTCCGCCCACATACAGCAACAAGCACTCTACACTCTACAGTTTGACAAATATTGCTGCTGGTGTACCAAATAATGTACATTTGAGGCTTTTTTAGTCAATAATGTAGTTGTTTAGATTGCAACTATGCAGTTTATTTATAAGGATAGTGCCTATTTTAAATATTTCTAAGTCAATCTTTCTCTTTTGTATGTTGTAGTGCTGTATTTGTACCACAATAATATTGTGATCTCTCGATTGCAACAGAGAAATAGTGGGAGATATCTCTGTAGAATGATGGCATTTTATGCTGTTGAGCCTTATAATCTTAAAATGTGAGCTAAATCACCTGTTTTGTCATCACTTTAGACATTATGCTAAAGAATCATTCAAATACTAGCTCTAAAGTTAGTGAATGAGCAACAGTCAGCTGCAGATGTGAAGGAATGGTAGAAGAAAGTAGTTCCTCTTACAAAAGGGTTTTGAGACTCTCCATGTTAGACTTTTTTTATATACACGATAACGACATCAAAATGTTGTATCAACACAATATCACACTCATAGCAGTGTGATGCAGCTGTATATCCTCACTGGTGGGACACTAAGGCACACCGCCAATGCACGCCTCCCACCAGTGCGATATACATCCACATCCAGGGACGTAGTGGACATTTTAAAAGTGGGGGGGACAGCTGTATGAGATCCAAAAGCTTATGTTCATATATCATTTTTAATCACCCGTTTCTAAATCGTTTGTCTCTAAAAGTAAGGGGGAAGTAAACCATTATGTACAGCATTTTCTGTGTGTGACTGGGTAGAGGCAGAGACTTCCGACTACTTGTCTCAACAAAAATATGTTGACTCTACAACTAATGCTGTGAGGTTGTAGTCAAAGTTTTGAGATATGAAAAATTGTTTCAAACATGTCATTTGAATTTTCAAAGATGAGTTAGGTGGGCCTTTTCAGACTATATACAGGAATCAGAGAGTGAAATTCAATACCTTTTAAGACCTTTTTAAGACTCTTTCCATACATTTTAAGACCTTATAACCACGTTAGGTTTCAACCGGAAACACTGGTGAGATTTTAACTTACAGTACATGTACTAAATATTAATGTAAGAATTTAATCCAAATCCAAAACATTATTTATATACTGAATAAAAATCTATTAAATCTAGCTAATTCAGCAGGTTGGCGCCAATAGAACTGCAGAAATAAAGGTGTTGCCTTGGTTACTGCAGTAAACAAAACAGCATGATGTCAAATATAGCAGGATTTCATTGATTTCATAATCATTGAGAGTCGCAGATTTAATTGAGGCAAACTTTAGCATACAAACATACATTGCATAATCAAAAATGATATAAAATTGAATACCTTGCAAAAAAGCATTTAAGACTTTCTAATATTTATTAAGAGCATTAAATTTCTCTACATTGATTTATCAACTTTTAATACTTTTTAAGACCCCACGGACACCCTGATATTAATAAATAAATGTTCTAGATCTATTGTTATATGTGATGGCATATAGATGTGTACCAAATAAGCATTTTTAAATGCAGTGCCCTCAAGTGGTGCAGTAAGTTATTATCAGTAATAGTGTGTTTACTTAGCAAAAACATTGATCCAGACTACAGCTCTTCCACATAATTGCAGTGCAGTTACCTGTGAACATCAATGGTTTCCAGCAGGCGGAAAGTGACCCAGGCCCACAGTAAGATCATATGATTGCAGAAGACCATGATGCCAATGAAGAATCCAGCGCCCAGAATCAAAGTCTCAAGAGGGTGGGCATATTCTGCCTGCATGCCAAATGGAGACTAACACACAAACATAGATTATAGATCATGAATCATTATTAAACCTACAATGAAACACAATTTGGGCTAGTTAAATAAAAAATTAACTATAACTACAAATTTTCGTAGTTACTGTATATAATGCATTTTAAAAATGGAGATAACTGACTCTTGCACGGATCCGGCAAACTAACATGAGTTGTCAAAAGCAAAATGGCTAAGATGGCCAGCCTAATGAAAAGAAAAATAGAAAAGAAAAGAAAACGAAATGAAAGTAACAGAGCATGAGAAAACAGTTCATTTTAAATGGTCAAAAAATGTATTTTAATAAGAAACCAAACATTCACGGTTTGAAAGGAATGATATACATTGAATGACTGACAGTGATGACTGGTGATAAAAACAACCAGAGTTATTTTTAGCATATTTAGCATAGAATTGATAATAAATGTGTAAATATTTAAATTTCTCTGACACCCTTTCTGCCTACAATATTATATATTTTATTGTTTAATTATTACAATAAAAATATACTATTTGCCAACTGAGCAAATGCATTCCTTTATTATAAAAAATGTAGATCTTTTCTGTTCTACTTCATTTTGTCTTCTTTTCATTTAACAAGGATATTGATACAGTATGTGCATGGCTGGTCTGTGCTCAACATTTGTAATTCTGTTACAGTTTTGTCATCACTTATTCGATTTTCTTCTTTCCAAACCTCAGGAACTTCATGACCATGTGTTTATACTTAATTTCACTGACACAGAAAAAGACGGACATGTTTTTTTAGCTACTGCTTTTGCACTTCAGACATCTTCAAATCCATCTGTTGATCTCAATCCATTTTCAGACTTCTCGCTTTTCAGGTTTTTACATCTCTAAAACACTGTTTGTGACATTATTACAATATGATGTAGAAATGAGCAGATTCACCAACACATATGTGAAAGTGTGTCAACTTACAGTGAAGTCGTGATGGACTTTGTGAATGTGTTTGTAGATTCTGCGATGATGTAGAGCTCGGTGGAGAAAGTAATGCCATGTGTCTTCAATTACAGCACAACCAAAACACTGGGCTAGTAGAAAAGGCCTGAGATGGTGAGAGAGATAAAATACAAAAATGAAAACAAGGCCTACTTGCTTTCAAAGGTTTTACTTTTAGTCTCAACTTTAAAGACCCATGAAAGTTCTGATAAGAATGTCTTTTTAAAAGATGAAAAGATAAAAACATTTTTTTTCTTTGGTTTGAATAAATGACTCACTCATAAAGACTTCACTTTTGACATTACTGTATGAATCAGTGGTTTTGAATGAATCTCTTCATCTAATGATTCGATAACTTTATTTATTACATGTCACCATCTACTGGTGTAACAGTGTAATTGATATAAAATTCTTTTGAAGTTATTTTTAAAAGGTAATTAAGCCCAGGACACTCCAAGTCGATGTCAAAGAACTACAGGTAGTAGTGGTGTAACGAATCACAAATCTCACAGTTCGGATCACATTATGGTTTTTTTAGTCACAGATCGTACAATTTTTTGGATCAGACGAAAAAGGGAGGAGACAATTGTAATTTGCTTTCCATTTCTTACAAAAATTGTATTAAATAAATAATCGGCTGAAAATAAATTGTAAAATATTCAGTACTGTGAAAAATTCACTGTTACTACTACTGTTGCTGATCATGCTAAATGTATAATCCTAACATTATAATTTGTAAAACCCATATTTATTTTTTGTCTCATTTTCAATAAATGATTCAGTTATTCACTCATCAAACTTCATGTTTCGTTGCTAGATGTGTCATTTTTGAAGAATTATTCAGTGGCATTTTTTTGATGGCTGGTTGTCACCATTTATTGATTAAATAATGTAATTGCTGCCTACAACTTTCATTTTTTGAGAGTTGTTAAAGGCATATGATGGTGATTTTAATCTTTACTTTAAACATCCATGTTTTTTTCTAAACTATATACTGTTATCCCAGTACTTCTGTGTTATTTGACTGTAACATCACAACTAACTCAAAAGACTAAAGACTCAATCTCTTTCTTGATTTTTGTTTTCAGATTTGAATGCAGTGATTCAGAGGATTAATAAACATGCAAATCACCATCATTAATAATTTATTTTACGTGGTTTTTGAGATCCCGATCTTTTAATGATTAATCGTGCCGCTTACACAATGCATTAATGCAGGCTAAACAAGTAGTAACAGAAAACACCTTTATTATAAGCCACCACATGCCAAATCACCTACCACAACTTCTTCCATCATCATTATATTTTAAAAGAAAGTCTAAATGATGTGAGAGGTGATCTCTCCTCGATTGTTACAAATTTAAGATTAATCTACCAGTAAAAAAATGTATTAATCCGCAGACCATGTGTGTTCTGAACTATGGGTTGTGACCCGTACGAATCAAGGATCAACTGTGATTTGTTACACCCCTAACAGGTAGTGGCGACAAAAACTGAAATCTGTAAAAACCTCAGGTTGGCCGGTAACATCTGGACCAAAATGCTGCACATGAAAACATAAAATGGACAACAGCCAAATGAAATGAGAAAAAACAACTAGCACCAACGAACCACAACTGTGTTGTCACCTCAAGTTGGACCGCATCTGAAGCTGTGCATGAACACACCAAACAAACGAATGCCGACTGAGACCCTATTTTCAAAACTGCACTTTTTTCTATGCGGTTTCTGTTTCTCATTTGAACTTAATTTGATTCATGAAAATAACTAAAACTGAAGTTAAAAATGAATAAAAACTACACAGATATTCAAAACTTATTCAAATTGATGAAATGCAATACAATTCCTAAATCTTACATAAAATGTTTCGCCTAACAGTGTCAGGGTGCATGTTTTTCTCCTTTCTGATTGGCCAAATGCGGAAGATGCGAATGACATCATGTATTCCACGTTGTTTGACCACTGGACGGTAATTTGCCTCTGTTCTCACTTTGTATGCAATCCTCGTTACTTCACTACGTCACATTTGCTCTGATTTGCTGCTTAATAACCAGTCAGGGTGCTTTCTTTAGCTGAGGATCTGAGGCAATTTGATATGCTAAATCGGGCCATTGAGCTGCGACATTAACCCTGACTTGTGGAAAAAACAAAACCAACAAGCCTAACTGATGGAACTACGAAACGAATGGCTGACCGTCAGCTTGGTGTGTCCTGACCCTTAAGGGGGATAGGTTAACAGAACAAAAAAAACTGTCATTTAGAAATAAGACGGTCTAATTGTTTGAATCTTTTGATTGATGAATAAACCAGCTCTACATATACCTTATATATATATATATATATAGTTTTTTTGAAAAGGCCGGTGAGAAGTCCATTACAGTAATCCACTCTGCTATTGTTAAAAGCATGAACAAGTCTTCGCTGGAAACAAAGTGTTTAATTTTAATGATTTTGAGATGACAGTGTGCTGTTTTTATTATTGCTTTGACATGACTACTGAAACTAAGATCTGACTCCAGAATCACGCTTATGAAGTGAGCTCTATTCTCACCAGCGAGGCATGGTGTCCCAGTCATAAGGGATGCTGAAGAACTCAGTGAAGTAATATGTGCCACATATGAGCGGCAGCTGAATACAGAAGTGATTAAACAGCAGCATCTTGAAGCACTTCCACTGTTTCTCCCATGTCTCTGGTTTATCCTACAATGACAAAAAAAAACATATATGACAAGTTATTAAAAGCAATATGATTAAAAAATGAATAAAATGCCACAAGTATTTAATTTAAAACTACAGCATAAAGTAATTCCAAACACACCGGCTGAATCTTATACTTTTGCATGAAAGGGAGGAACTGAAAGATAAATCCAGGCAGGCAGAAGAGGAAATAGATGAGTTCATGGACGATGAGCGAGCCCCAGGTGGCGATCTGGAATTTGGTGTAGTTCTGCAGCATGTGGTTCCAAGCATGTTTAAAAGGTTCCTGCAGCGGATTTTGCGGAAGAAATGAATCCACAAATTCCACTGCCAGAAAAGCTGAAGACAGGATATTGGCTGTGCCGTTCACCTCCATGGCAGCGAGTCAGTGAGACTCTCCGAATGAGTAACTGTATAAACAAATGAAGAGCGATGAGTTATCTGTCGCACAGAGAGGCCTGCATGAAGGACAGTGGGTTAATATTGAACTGCATCATATCAGGAAAGTGTTAGATAAAAAACATGAATATCAGTCACAGCTAGATGAGTTTAAAGAGACTCTGGCACAGAGTCCATGTCAAGCTTTTGTAATTAGTTTGGCCGATAATCACATTTTACTCGATCGGTACTCGCCAATCTGGCCGATTTCCTGAACAGATCGCAAGTGTTTGTTTATGAACTTACACACAGAGCAAGTTACACGTGCGCTCATCATGTAAAGAGGTAAATGATGTGTGCGGGCGTGAGCGATCTCTTTGCTCCCACCACAGCAGCTGTCTGGAGCTGTGATCATTCAAGTTCACTAAAACCAAGCTCTAAATATTAGGGGGGAAAAAGGTAAAACTTATAATTTTTTATTGTAATAAATTTAATAATATAACTTGTTGTAATATACGTGTTGCAATATACATTAGTTTAAAGGCCTATTTTCTTTTAGGAAAGAAAAATGTATGTATTTACTGAATATGAGCATGTTAACTTCTAAAATATGCGCTCCATTTTTCTTCATTGATACATGTTGAATTCTTCTTCCATCATTTGCAATGTTTCTATATAAATGTATTATCTGCTTTTTTTTTTTATATAATTTTCTGTAAAGCTGCTTCAACCATTACACTAAATAGTTATAAGAGACATGTTTAGGGGATCTATAGGGGATATATTCAACATCCTTAAGTAAGGAGAGATCTCTACTTTATCATACTTGAAGGGAAAATATGCTTCATGCAATAGCAAAGTTATATAAAGCTTGAAGCGTCAGAATCGGTACTCGTATCGGCCAATAACCATGACAAGGAATCGAAACTCTACATCGGCTGCAAAAATCCTGATCGAAGCATCCCTAGTCAATATCATAAAAATATATTTCATATTGTAAACCTAAAGACAATCATTTGAGTCAAAGTTAAGTAAAGCTGAACTGAAGTCAAATTGTACTGTATTGTTTTGTATTGTATATTGTAATGTAAAAACAAATCTAAAGTAAAACGTAAAAGTAAAACAAACACATTTTTGCAACAAGAAATAAGATCTACTTTAACTGCAAATACATTGAAGGTGATGTTTCTCATTTAAATCCTGATTTAATAAAATAATTAAAACACAATTAAAAATTTATAAAAACTACAGACATTCAAAACCTATTCGAAATTAAATCCTAAATCTATTATAAAATGAAAAACATGTAATTAAAACGCAAAAATCATAAATAAAATAAAACTAAAGATAGATTGAAAAATACAGCCCAGATGCTGCTAGACCTTTAAGATATAAGCTTTACTATAAAAAACAAATATCACAAAATAAATTATATATAAAAGCTTTAATTGACACAATTGGCCAATTATTAAATATGCTTCATAATATTTGAATAACCATACATTACGAAACAAGCTTCTCATGTTGCAAAACTATAAACAACCATAATTACACAAATGCTAACATAAAACACTAAAGTAAGTCCACAGGAATGTTGAGGTAAAGTTGGTTTTAACTTGTGACACGGTGCATGTATTGTACTTTGAATATTCGGTCTGAAATCGCATGTAGTATGACTTGCACTATTGAATTGACTGAACAATGTTGTACTTTGATAGTAATTGTTAAAATGACTTACCAGTTTATTTGTAAATAATACTTTTCTGAAAATATATTAGTAAGAAGAAAGTCTAAATGTGCGAATATAAAACCAATTTACCTCAATCACAGGAAAGTGTAACATAAATTATTATGGTTAAATATTGGGCTGCTCTATATTTAATAACCAGTCAGGCTCTTCAATCACATAACATAATAAACTTTAAAATGAATACACATGATAAAATCACAAGAAACTACAAATATTGAATTTCTAAAAACGTTTATCTCTAGCAAATTTCTTTTAAAATAATATCTCAAATCAACAGGAAGTTCTGCAGTAATAATTATTATTTAATTGACTGTTAGCAATGTTGTGCTTTGGTAGTCATTGGCTGCTAAACTGATTTACCTATTAAGAATTTGCAAATAATACTTTTCTGAAATTATATTATTAAGACGAAAGTCTAAACGTGCGAATATAAAACCAACTTTACCTCAATCACAGGAAAGTGTTACATAAAATATTATGGTTAAATATTAGGCAGCTCCATGTTTATGAACCGGTCAGTTTTAAATCACATAAACTTTAAAATAAATGCACATGATAAAATCACAACAACAAACACAATAACTACAAATATTTAATCTCTAAAAACGCTTATCCCTCAAAAGCAAATATCTATTGAAATAATCTCTCAAATCAACAGGAAGTTCAGCAGTATTAATGAAATTGAGCTTGTTTACATTCTTCTGCAGCAGCAGCAGCAACGCTACTTCATGTAACTTATTCGAAAAAGCGCAAATATATTTAATGTATTAATTATTAAATGATATTTGTACAACAGACGTGTGAATATATGTGAGTGTTGATTTCTATGTTGTTGACTCACCTGTGAGAAGAAGCGCTTCTACCTGCGTTAACGGTAGGACGCTTTTAATGTAAAGGAAGTTCACATATGACCATTGGATGAGGGAAGGGGAGAGGACGAGTGCGGGCTGAAGATGGATGCTGATTGGCTGAAATGAGAAGGAGACTGACGTGTGCGGGTAGAGACGGCACTCTGATTGGTTGAGGGAATGAACTGGCGATAGTCAGACCTCGATTTTCCGCAGCATCACCCAATTAAAAAGCGCGAGTGTGTTTCATAACCTCAACGAACTGAAGTGAGGACTATTTTTTTTGTGTGTGACGAGCCTCAAAATATGATCAATGAAATGTATGTAATGTCTTGGGAAAAATGAATGTTACATTTTGTTTTTAAAAACGCATCTGTGTATAATGTGCTGTGCCTGATTCCTTTTTTATTTAGATTTGTTTTTTAATGTACAAATTAATTAAATAGAAGTTATACATTATTATATATAATTTTACAAAATTGTTCAGTTTTTATTATGTAACTTAATATAAATGACTGTACTGTCATAGTGCTGGTTTATGAATTTAATGAATGAAATTTTGTTGCAATATTATTTTAATTAAAATAATTTTTGTTCATTTTTTTAAGTACAATAAATATGCTTAAAAACTGTTTAGAAAATAGTTTACTTTTAGGCTTCATCACATAAGTTTTAAGCTTGTTTTCTGTATTTTTATTTTACTTTTTAATACTAAGGTTTATCTGGTTTATTCTCGTTTAACAGTGAAAAATGAATAAATTAGAATTTATAACATGTTTAGTTTATATTGCATTGCATTACTGTGTTAAGGTTTTCCCACTGAATACAGCACTATACTTTTTTATATGTATTCACTGTTTATACATATTTTTCATTTACTCATTTGTATTACTATTATTTTGTTTACTTATTACTTATTGTTTTTAATACTTAATACATACTTAATAAAAATGTAATAATAATAAAGAATAATACTTGAAAGTAGTTAAATTTACTGTATTGTTTAAATTACTGTATATTTAATTTGTTATTATCATCATCATCATTAATATCAGGGGCGACACGGTGGCTTGGTGGTTAACACTTTCGCCTCACAGCAAGAAGGTTGCTGGTTCAAGTGCCCGCTGGGTCAGTTGGTGTTTCTGTGCGGAGCATGTTCTCCCTGTGTTAGCGTGGGTTTCCTCCAGGTGCTCCAGTTTCTCCCACAGTCCATTTTGACATGCTGTACAGTACTGGGTTGCGCTGGAAGGGCATACGCTGTGTTAAACATATGCTGGATTAGTTGGCGGTTCATTCCGCTGTGGCGACCCCTGATGAATAAAGGGACTAAGCCAAAGGAAATAAAATTATCATCATCCTCATTATTATTATTAATCTTATTATTATTATTAATCTTATTATATTTGCTTCTTTTTTCCCCACAGGCCCTCGTTTGTGTGTTTTATGGATGAAGCATTAATAATTAAAACAACAGACCTTCTCTTGCTATCATTTTGCCTACATTATTTAAAACCGAATATGCACAATAATTATAATAACATTATTATTAAATAGTTATTAAGGTAGATTTAGGTATCATCAGGGATGTAAAATAGGATCATGCCGAATATGTACTTTATTAGTACTAATAAACAGCCAATATCTTAATAGGCAGGTAATAAGCCACTAGTTAACAGTGAGAACTGTTACTTATACTGAAGTGTTACTGCACGTTCATAATATACAAACACTCAGCAAACTAACATTAAATTATTCTGCATTTCACACTTAGCTGATGATTTATAATAAACTTGTTTGGCATGCTGTCCCAGGAAAGAGCCCTGAGCTCAAGGGATCCTCGAAACCAGGGCTCCCTCCAAATAACAGGGTGAGAGGGAAGATTGAGCTTGGGTAGATCTCAAAAACTCCCCTGCTGATGTGGCTAAAGGTGAACTGTTTGAGAAGAAAATACTGATGCTGGGAGCTAGACTATGGTGCTCATTTGGCTTAGTTTACGTATGACACATGTCTTTGGACGGCGGAAGGAAACCGGGGAACCCACACAGACAAGGGAAGAACATGCAAACTCTGCACAGAAACTCCAAACAACCCAGCGAGGACCAGAGCCATGTTCCTGCTGTAAGGCAACAGTGCTAACCACTGGGCCGCCGTGCCAATCTAGCTAAAAGAGGGAGAAGAAGGGGAGGAAGCGGGGGTTCTTCCAGACGAAGAGGGTTGTGGAATAAAGACTGTGGTTATTTAGGTATCTTCTGATTGAAGGATCATGTATTAGCTAATGCGGGACTGGCTGTGGTCAATAAGCACGTGATCCTCTCGAAATCAGTTTATAAATAAACTTCACTTAGTATGAACTGACACTCTCCCACCATTAGGTGTATTTACTAGAAGCATGTTTATTATTAATGATATAAAACAAGTTATGAAACTTCAAGAACACAACATTCCTCTTGACTGACAATTAATAATACACTGTTGTATATATATATATATATATATATATTCATTAATAGGCTTGGTGACAGTAGTTAAAGAGAGAGTTCAATACTAAACAGCAAGAGCAGAATAGAGAAAGCCATTAAAAAGTGGACAGAAATGACAGAAAACAAAACAGGAAAAAAGAGAGAAAGAAGAGCGAGATCAAGAGAACCAAAAGAAAATGGAGATCATTTAAGAAACAGTACCTTTATACGTCTTCAGTGTTCAATACCGCTAGTACAGAGAGCACGTCACGTTGGTTAGTGAGTACAGCAGTAGTTAAGAATGGCACACAAACATCAGTATTGAGAACCATGCAAAGCGGTTTTTAATACCCGAGCAAACCAGCATCAGTCCACAGGATCGTGCAAGCTGAAGCATTCATGTCAACGTCTCAAATATGTCATAGATTGCAATTCTCGAACAACCGGACCACAAAAACAAAAAAGCCAGAGGATATTAAAAGAAAAAACAAACAAACAAAACAACGACGGACAGTTCAAAACGTTAAGACTTCAAATGTTATTTGGCAAACAATTTGCAGAAATGTCAAAGTTTGTTCATCTTCGACGGCAACCCTTCTTGCATATAGCCAAGCAAAATTTCAGCTCCAACCATAAAACGCAAGTCACACCACCACCGCCATCATCCAAGCTTCATAAAGAAGACGGTTGAAGTCCAGTGGCTTCAAGAACAACCTTCCACGAGGCAACAAAGTGCTGGTCCTAAAAACTAGACACTTTTTCTCCTTCACGCTTCATCTGAATAAGCAAAAACCCTCGAGGGTTTCCTTCGGATCGAAAGATCAAGCAGCATAAAATGTCTGGCCATCCCAACAGCTCAACCGCAGGAACGCTCTGATCACGTCTCAGACGCGCTGGCCAAATATCAGCTCCAGTCTGTTACGATTCTGCTTCGTCAGTGCTCCGCAAAGTGCAATAAACATCATCAATGACTACTCTCAAACAAGAGGAACAGAAAGAAAAGAGAGATCTAGAGTGTGTGAGAGTTTGGATTGAAGAACGAAAGAGGTAGTGTGTGAATGTGTGTGTGTGTGTGTGTGTGTGTGTGTGTGTGTGTGTGTGTGTGT
>CAIGQZ010032649.1:6727959-6765598 GCA_903798205.1 Danio tinwini | reverse complement strand
GATGGATGGATGGATGGATGGATGGATGGATGGATGGATGGATGGATTTTTGGAATTGCATCTCACACTATTGAACACTGTGCCAAGTTACTTCACTTGACTTTTCTAGTTTTTTGGGGGGGGTTTCCACACAGGAATGTGTCTCCTATGCACACCCCTCACTCCTGCTCTTGCTCTATGCACATGCAGACTTGCAAACTGAAGTGACCATTAAACACTGAACATGTCATCCAGCCCCAGGCCATTCTTATTGCAAAGCCCTGCAGCAAAGTTTGCATTTAAGTCCCTTCCTTAAAAATTCATCTTCCAACACTCTCTGTCTAGGCAACTGTGCAGACACAGATACATAAGCTAATGACACCCACCCACACAGCATACACACACATCCACACACTTCCTGGTTGTGTTTTTCTGTCGTCTCAGAGTATTACCAACATGATTCATTCAACTGTGTTTTAAGGACATATTTTCATGCACCATGCAAAAGTCCAATGTGGTGCTCCAGTCACCTGCACATTCTCCTCGGTTACTTGGATCTCAGCAGTGTAAACATAATCGATGAGCATTCCCAGAGTCCAGCCATCAATCTCTTTGATTCGAACCTTCTTCTGGCGGCTCTCGGTCATCTCTCCTACAAAAAATGTCATTTCAATACATCGTTTTGTGGCCATTGAGAAAATCCATTGTATCTTTCAATACACAATACTGGATAATATTATAATGTTATTATTAATTAATATTTTAAATTATAAATTATATTATAAATTAAGAGCCTAGGCTTGGTTTGTTGGTATTTCTTTGTGGAGTTTGCATGTTCTCCCCATGTTGGTGTGGGTTTCCTGCAGGTGCTCCGGTTTCCCCCATAATCGGAAGACATGCGGTATAGGCGAATTGGGTAAGCTAAATTGTCCGTAGTGTATGTGTGTGAATGAGTGTGTATGGATGTTTCCCAGTGATGGGTGGCAGCTGGAAAGGCATGCGCTGCATAAAACATATGCTGGATAAGTTGGCGGTTCATTCTGCTGTGGCGACTCCTGAATATTAAAGGGACTAAGCCAAAAAGAAAATGAATGAATGAATTATAAATTAACTTTATATTACAGAACATATTTTACTTTTAGTACATTTAAATTCTATTGCAATAATATATTTTATAGAAATAAACAAATACATGTTTTTCTGGTCCAATTAATTTCTATGCGGATGTAACGGAGAGACCTGGTTGGAAGCACTCTTTATCACTGTTTTAATGTGCTTTGCAGAAATAGGATATTGTAAAATAAAGTTGAAGACAAGTTATTATTATTATTATTATTATTATTATTATTATTAACTTTTTCAAATATTTTCCAAGTGATATGGAGCAGAGAAAAGTTTTCCCATTACTTACAATTATGTTTTTATTTTTATTAAAGAGATTATGTCTCTTTTATTTCTGTTTTAATTCTGTCATAATTTATTTGTCTTAAGTATTAGTTTTTTTCTACGATGAAAAAAATCAATGCTTGCAAGTTTCAGCTGTCTTCAAAATAACCTTTTTTTTGTATTATTCAACGGAAGAAAGAAACTCATAAAGAATCAGAACCGCTTGAGGGTGACTAAATTGTGAGTAAAATTTAATTAGTAATTAATTATTATTATTTGAATAATTTTTGGGGTGAACTATCCCTTTCAGAATTTTTTAATAGATTGGCTACAGAACAAACCAGTGTTTTCCAATAGGGTTGCAGATTAATCGAAAAAAAATTGCAATCTCGATTCAACCCTACACAAGATCTTAATTCAGCTTTTCAGAGATGCAGCCAATTATATTTTCAAGGTCAGAAGAGAAGTGTAAAGGTGGACACACAAGTCTTCACATTGTTTTATATACGTTGCTCAGCAAAATGGACACCTCCAAATGGTGTTAAAAATGTCACATACTGTATTTATAAGGTATAATTCACCCAAAAATGTCATTTCTGTCATAATGTAATGTAACGATAATAATGG
Source organism: Danio tinwini (assembly GCA_903798205.1). Classification (NCBI taxonomy): domain Eukaryota; kingdom Metazoa; phylum Chordata; class Actinopteri; order Cypriniformes; family Danionidae; genus Danio; species Danio tinwini. The sequence continues at coordinate 6,763,606 of CAIGQZ010032649.1, read as the reverse complement.
CAGCGAAATCACACATGAGCTGACACACTGTTTGTTTACTACAGAGAGGACGTGCATGTGCCGAAAATGATGTCTTCTTTAGTGAACAGTTGTAAAGAGTAATGTTCAGTTTGTTGCGAACTGAACTCAAAGTGATGGCAGCCATGACATGAACCGCACTCAGCAGTGAAAGTAAACCGGCGTGCACATCATTTAAATGATCATATCACATTTCAGAGTTATGATTACGACAAGCATTTGATATGTTTTTCTTTCATAGCGAACACAAAGTGTTGTGCATGAAAATAAATGTTTATAGGGATCAGCAAGAGGGAAACTGATAATGACAAATGTCTCCTTTTACCAGTGAAAAAAAACTGTCTAATTATGCTGTCAATGACAAATGACAAGCATATGTCTCAGACATCATAATTCAACTTCAGAATTATGAATAGTTGTATTCTGATGTCATCACTTTACTGTGAATTAACAACCAGGCCATACAAGTCTGTTCAAGTCAACCAATCCAAGTCTATACAAAATTTAGCATTTTTACCAAAAGTACATATATGTTTACCATATAGTTGACAATTACCAATAATAAGAGCCTACTTATATTAACCTTTATTTTACATCTACAGAATTGTGATCTTAATAAAAAAAAAGAGAGATTCTCATTTTAGCCAGAATTGTGCAGCACTATTGTCCAATGATGATGATGATAATAAGCCTAACTTCACTAGTAAATCTAAGTGAAGTTTCTTTATAAACTAATTTCGAGAGGTTCACATGCTTATGATTGAACACAGCTGATCGTGCGTTAGCCAATTCATGATTCACCAATCAGAAGATTCCTTAAAGTCACTATAAATACCCTAAGTTCCATATCACAGCCATCTTCGTTTTGAAGAATCCCCCTTCCACCCCCCATTGCTTCTTCTTTCCTAGACGTGTGGCACTGTGGCCCAGTGGTTAGCACTGTTCCCTCACAGCAAGAACGTCACTGGCTCTAGCCCTTACAAAGCCAGCCGACATTTCAGTTTACATGTTCTCCCCGTGCTCACGTGGGTTTCCCCCAGGCCCCTCGGTTTCCTCCCACCATCCAAAAACAAGCAACTTTTATTTTAGTTTTATTAGTTAATTAACTAATCCAAATCGGCATCATAGACATGCTCCAAGTAAGAAGTTATCTCTTAAGAGCAATCCCTATCTGTTCATTAGCTACTACGGCAGGGGAGTTTTCGAGATCTATCTGAGCTCAAACTCCCCTCTTGCCCTGCAATTGGAGGAAGCCCCAGGCTCGAGGATCTTATGAGCTCAGAGCTCTCTTCTGGGACAGCATGCCAAACACGCTTTATAATCAATCATCAGCTAAGTGTGAACTCTTGAAATAACAGTTTAAACAGCCTTTAAATGTTTTTTTTTTTGTTTGTTGGTTTGTTAATTTATCTGTTAGTCTTTTTAAGCGTAATGAATTACTCTTTACAGTGTTATCTGGATAAAGTTTTTTGTTTGTTTCTTTTTATGCACATGGCTGCTTTGAGTTATGGATGCAGAGCTAACAATGAAATATGAGTCAGAGTCCGAGAACCAAGTATATTTGAAGAAAACCATGTTTTTAGCTCTGTTACATTATTTTCAGAGATTGTTAGCCATGTGAATAGCGAAACATGCACAACCCATGCAGCACAAACCATTTATCTGGGCAGACCAGCACATAGCACTAAACAGAATCCAAAAACTACTTTCAATTGGCCAAACTGAAATCAAAAATATTTTATTTTATTAGACTTTTTCCTTTTTTATTATGTTTCTAACATAAGCTACGCTAAATATACTTTGATTAAGTGGGTGTACCCAATGTGACCTTCCATTACTGTAAATGAGTATGTGTGTGATTAAGTGAGTGTGTGTATATAAGTCTTCTCACCTGTAAACATAGCATGGAAGTAAGGGCTCCCTGCAGCTAAGACAACTCGATGAGCGGCAATCTCCACATCCTCCGCAATGATGGTGACATCACACAACACACTCTGACTGCAGAGAGAGGACAAGATGTCACACAAATGGACTACTTCTCCAGGACACTCACAGTAACCCCAAGACGTTTTTGACATTTTGTTAATGATGTTTTTAGGTAGTTAGATAGTTACAAGCATCAAAACATCTGCAAATACATGAAGCTACAACTTTCCTCAGAGCTACTTTGCAATGACTAAAGAAGGTGGCTAGTTTAGTTTAGTGTGTTAGTCAGTGTAGAGTGTATGTTTGGATACAAAGAAATCAAAAAAAGTACTAAATCAAAATCCACTCCATTTAGTTTTGACAAAAAAAACTCTATTTTCAAGAACTACAGCGAATGGATCAATGGACAACACGCAATGTTTTCTGGGCTTTTAATGATGTCAGTAAATCGGCCCAAATCTCGCCAATTCAAATGAAATTAAAATGTCATTTTCACTGTCGATCACCTGTTGGAACCATTAAACCTTTAGATAGGCCTGTGCAACAACAGTTTCTGTCTTTTATATGCCATATCAAGGTAAGTGCGCAAAGGCCTTTCTCACACTCACACAAACACACATACACACAAACAGGGTGTGAATTACAGGGGGGTTGACTCCCCCTAATTAACACTTAATTCCCCCTGAAGGACATCAAAACAAGATATATGAGGGGTCTGCCCTTTGATAGTTAAGAAATAGCTTGCTCTGATCTGTATCTTAAATAATATTATTAATTAAAATAATAGATAACTTCAATACACATTTGACCAACCCCTATAATGGTTCATACCATTGTGTATGCATGTTTGCTCCAAAAACATTAATCCATCGGTTTAAAACAAGCAAATCTAGAGCACCAACAGACAGTGGAAGTGTACACAAAACATGTTTCTTTAAAAAAAAAAAAAAAGTATTTGTAGGTGTCTGTAAAACTAGATGCATAGTTTGTATTTTATTACACACTGGCTCACACATGGAAGTTAAACAGAAAAATAAAAAATACATTTTTTATCATGGTCATCCATTAATTGGTGCAGTAAAGCATGAATTATCATTGAGAACAACTTAATATCCCTCAAAACACAGAAACATAATAACAAGTTTGAATAATAAATTAGATGTAATTGAATTAAATGTATAAATTTGGTTCACCGAGGCATATTACCGAATATAACCGAAAAACTTGACCCCCGATCGTCAAAGTATAATTCGCACCCTGCACACAGACACACACTATACACCAAATAACTCCATATAAAAGCCAGAAACTACGCCAACTGATGATCAACAGTAAAAATCACAGGTTCTACCCAGGGCTTGACAGCCACCAACCCGCTAAATGTGGGTAGATTTCAGCTGTGGTGGGTTAGACAGTCATTCCCACCAGCCACTTTGGCTGGTTGAAGATCATTTTTAAATTTTAGTGGTCTTAAAAAGCAGAGTTAATAAGAAACAATAAGGACTGCCCAGTGAGGGGCCAGTGTGAGAGATGACAATAATAACTGTATTCACGTGAGCAAAAGAAAGCAGGTGAATACTGAAAAAGAGGATGATCACGCGCACGGGGAGACACAGGTGATCCTGACGCATCCTGAATTTAGTTGATGTTATGCACGTGAGTGTTTAAAAGTTTCAAAAAGAAACGGTTCCTTGCGCGACGCATCCGTGCCTGGAAACTAACTAGTACGATCGATTCTCGTTTAAATTGACTGGACAAAAAGTGACGCTTGTGCACTCACAGTCCTGCTACTTTCAAGAAGTCTAGATTTTTTTAAAGGTCTTTTTGTAGGTCATTAAACTTATAATTCATTCATCAAGGTAAAAGTGTATGTGACCTAAAGAATTAAACAAGGTTTTTTTTTTACTGATTTTCATGTCATTACAATTTTTTATTATTCTGTTCTACAAAAGCCCAACAAAAAAACTGATTTGTTGTCGACTCATGTCTGGTCCCAAAGACAGAGCATAAAGAAATCGTTTAGTACCATAAATCACAGTTACTGTCACTCATTACAGAGAGATTCACTCCTGCAAATATATATTTGCTAATTTGAGGCATGTAGCAAAATTACAGCCAGCTTCTTTGAGTTCCTTCTTTGTCACTTCAGTTTTTGATCTCATGCTCTGATTTATAACAACACTGAACAGCATTCGTAGAGCCTCCTCCCCCTTGTGTATTACTCCGCCCACATAGAGTGACAGCAGTTCAATAGACTCACTACAGTTTGACAAATATTTCTGCTGTTGGACAACATAATGTACTTTTGAGGCTTTTTATGTGAGAATGTAGTTGTTTAGATTGCATCTATGCAGTTTTTTTATAAGGATAGTGCCTATTTTAAACATTCATAATTTTGGAGGTTCAGTGTGTCGGAAGCCATCAGCCTGTCATACTGAGCAGAACAAAGACGGTTGCGCCACAAGATGGTGACAGATACTGCATAAAAAGTCCTTAAAAGGAGAAAACTCAGCGTTTTCTTTTCATATTTCAAACTACAGCTGATCAAATCATTATTAAACAGGTAAGTGAAATTTTAAGTCGATCTCTCTCTTTTGAATGTTGTAGTGCTGTATTTGTACCATAGTAATCTGGTAGTGTTTGCTTTGCTTTGGCTTTTTTAAGGTTAATTATTGTGATCTCCCGACTGCAACAGAGAAATACTGGGAAATCTCTGTAGACTGATGGAATTTCGTGCCGTCAGCCTTATAATCTTAAAATGTAAGCAAAGTACCCTGTTTTTTCATTATTTTAAACATTACGCTAGAGAATCCTTCAAATACTAGCTCTAAAGTGACTGTGTGAAGTATCAACGGTTTCTGCTGTTTTGATGTCAGTTGCAGCTGTGAATGAAAGGTGGAGGAAAGTAGTTCCTAGTACAAAAGGGTTTTTAGACTCTCCGTTAGATTTTTTTTTTTATATACATCGTCATATACATATACATATCGTCACTGTTGTGACACTAAGGCACTTGGACTGCGCAAAACGTTTTACAGCGAAAACCTGCTCAAAACACTAAGGCACTCGGCCAACATACGCCTCCCACCAGTGCCAATATATAGCCATATCGCACTGCTAAAACTAATATATATATTAATATAGTATTATGTTATATATAAGTAATATATTATATAGTAGTATACATAATAAACATTTTTCATTAAACTAAGTTCTAAATAAAGTGAGAAATATGATCACTAATGAATGAGTATATACTTCAAAATGTAAAAAAAGAAATAGTCCTTCCATGTGGTTATATATATATATATATATATGAATTTAATTTACAGAAATGCTACTATGTTGTAATATGTATCTTTATCAGGATATGAGATGATTTATACATTGATATGAGATTTGAGTCATATCGTCCAGCTCAATGTATAATGTAAATAAAGCTGGATGATTTCTATCAATATCACACACACACACACACACACACACACACACACACCTGCGGAGCTCGTTCATGATCCTGAAGGCTTTCTTCATGTGTCGTGGATTGATAGTGACTGCACTCTGTTTCTCACACACATCATCCTTCAGCTCCACAGCTTTATGATGGCAAAGCTTAGTGCATCTGAAACACAAATATATGTTATATGTATATATATATATATATATATATATATGGAGTAGTAACACTTTAAAATAAGTTAATATTCTTATGTAATATTAATCAGGTTAATAAATATTGCAGATGTAGTGGTCATTGGTAGTTTGTGCTGATTTAGGTATTTACATACAAGTTGTATTATTTAAAAAGACATATTTGTCTAACATGATTTATTACTTAAAAACATGATAAAGGATTAATATTTATAATATTTACACTTATATTTAATTTATTATACAATAAATTTACTTTTTTTTTACATATTATCCATTTGATGTAATGTGTGTATTTATTTAGTGCATTGATCATGTATGGCCACGTGTATGTATCTCTCCACACCACCACCAGTGCGCAGCATCCACTTGGATGATGCGACGGCAGCCACAGGACAATGGCACCAGTGCGCTCACCACACACCAGCTATAGGTGGAGTGAAGAAACAGTGACAGAGCCAATTCAGTGGATGGGGATGTGTGGCGAGGGGGCGTGGCCGAGAGCCGTGGGAGCGAAACGAGGCCCGCCACAGATGAGATGCACCTGTGGCGCGCACCTGCCTTCAATCCTACGGAAGGAGCTCTGGACTATAAGAGGAGGAACGATGGCAGAGGACGGAGAGAGAGGACCGGCCCGGACATGTTTTACTTTTGCTTTCAGTTTGACGGCAGTCTCCGTGAGGAGCTGCCGTCCTTTTGTTTTGATTTAGACGGCAGTCTCCGTGAGGAGCTGCCGTCCCCTTTTATTAATAAATATTTATTTGAAGTTCGCTGGTTCTCCGCCTCCTTCTTCCCGTAACTTCATTACAGGATGATTGGTAGGCCATGATGGGTATTTGGCCAGGATTACACCCCTACTCTTTACAATAAGTGCCATGGGATTTTTAATGACCACAGAGAGTCAGGACCTCGGTTTAACTTCTCATTTAAAAGACGGCCCTCAATGACAGTACAGTGTTCCCTTCACTATACTGGGGCATTAGGACTCACACAGACCGCACTGTAAGCTGAGCGCCCCTTGCTGGCCTTACTAACACCACTTCCAACAGCAACCTAGTTTTGCCATGTGGTCTCCCATCCAGGTACTGACCAGGCTCAGCCCTGCTTTGCTTCAGTGAGTAATCGGTCTGAAGCTACAGGGTGATATGGCTGGCATTTAATCTATTGTTTCACAAAATCCGTTAAATCAAAAATTATTTGGTTGTCAACAAGTCCTGTTTTATCATGGTTATTAAACCTGTCACAAACAGCCATAAATTATTTGGTTATTTGACATAATAACTTTTATTTGAAATAGCTGTGATACAGTGCAGTGTTAATTCAAATAAAGGAAATTTAAATGAATAAACAAACATTGTGTTATTATTAATTTTCACATCATACAAAACGTCTTACTCCATACATTTTTACACAGATACTTCATTCATTAATTTTCCTTTAGCTTAGTCCCTTTATTAATAGAAGTAGGGCAGGTTCTTTTGACAATAGTTAATGTAATTAGAAATTTGGGTTTCCCCGGTTGGTGTTAAGGTACGTTAGGCCACATTAAGCTGTTTTCTTATAATAGTCTTCAATTGGGAAAAAAAAGAATATAGAATTAGGACTCTTTCTTTTTACAGTAGTTTGGGTTAATTACAAGAAAAGTTTAACAGAAATTTGGTTTTCTGGTTGATGTTTAGGTGCATTATGCCACGTTAATTTTTTTTCACATTAAGCATTTTAGAATGTCCCCAGCTGCAACCCAGTACTGGGAAACATCCATAAACATTTTACACAGATAATGACATATACATATATATATATAATAAAAAATAGAAAAAGGTAGGAAGTAGGTCTTTTTTCATACTTTATATAATAATTTATATATATAATTGTTTTAAATAGGGCAGCATGGTGGCACAAGGTCGCTGGTTCGAGCCCTGGCTGGATCAGTTGGCATTTCTGTGTGGAGTTTGCATGTTCTCCCTGTGTTTGTGTGGGTTTCCTCCGGGTGCTTCGGTTTCCCCCACAGTCCAAAGACATGCGCTATAGGTGGATTGAATAAGCTAAATTGGCTGTAGTGTATGTGAGTGTGTGCAAGAGCATGTGGGTGTTTCCCAGTGTTGGGTTGCAGCTGGAAGGGCATCCGCTGAGTAAAACATGTGCTGGATAAGTTGGCGGTTCATTCCGCTGTGGCGACACTGATTAATAAAGGGACTAAGCCGAAAAGAAAATGAATGAATGATTTTTTTAAATAACGATTTTAATCATTAATTTATTTGCTTGGCAGTTAATTGTCAACACAAACATTATGCTAATGGCCTAACAGTTATCATTAAAATACATTATTGATTGACCTCCTACATGTTTACACACTTAAAACAACATTAACATATAATTACAAGCAGACTACAAAAAAAAGTCACCACTAAGGCAAAAATGGCTTTCCGTGTGAAAACATTTGGACACCACAATGTAAGGTTTACCTGAACCACACACACACACACACACACACACACAATATGTCTTATCTCTACAGTGGCCATATGGCAATTATCAAATGTGACATATGTCAGTTGCTGAACATGTGACAGAAAGAGTGCTGGTGGTGTGTGGACAAAGACACTGAGACGTGATCATGTGATCTCATGGCTGAACTGATTTACTCTATATTGACATTACAGTAGTGAGAACACATGCAGCTCACACACACACACACACACACACACACACACACACACACACACACACACACACACACACAGAGAGAGAGAGACACAGAGACACACAGACAGACAGACAGACAGACAGACAGAGCTCTTACAGTGGATGTATCTCCATAGCGCTGGTCGTGTTCACATCAGTCTGCGTCTCTCCATCTCTGGCCGGACTCTGTCGTTTAAATCCCCGCTGTGTCCCGTCTACCGAACCGAGCCGGGCTGTGCTGAGTCCCGGTGTGCGGGTCGAGCTCCGCGGAGGAGGTTGAAGGTGGTCCTCAGAGAGGGTGTCGGTGTGACTGACGTGTCCGGGTAATGAGCGACAGACAGGTCCGCTGTGTGGGTGAAGAAGACAGGACACATTCAGAGACTGAGACGCTACAGCTCACATACAAAAACAAGAGTGAAGGAAAGACTGACACTCTCCTTCGGCGGAGAGCAAAACCAAGCGCGGCGCCACAGCGACCACTACAGCTGGAAGACCACATGACAGAAAGCTATAGCATTACATGTACTCTACTGTTGAAACGTTTAGGTCATTCATTCATTCATTCATTTTCCTTCAGCTTAGTCCCTTTATTCATCAGGGGTCGCCAAAGCAGAATGAACCAACAACTTATCCAGCATATGTTTTACACAGTGGATGCCCTTACAGCTGCAACCCATCACTGGGAAACACCCATACACACTTATTCACTACACTTCACATATACATACTGATTACTTTTGTGAAACCCAAAACACATTAGCTCTTTTCCGCTTTACCGATACCAGAAGTTTTGTTCCTCTTATTTTCCCAGTAAGGACAAAACATCGCAACAGGGAATCGGAACAGGGGATGTGGATATAGTCCGGTAAGGGCGGGCAGCCATCCGTCCTGCAGCTGTAAGAAGCGCTGGTCACAGACCCGCCTACCCCCTCCAGTGGGTGAAAGCACACAAAGGCGTTGAGTATGAGAGAAGTTAAGTATGAGAAATCAGTGCTGCTCCTTCCCCAACTGAAGCAGTAGACTGTGGCATAATAAAAGCTCTGCTGCTTGTTCAGCAATTGCTTAGTGGTCTTTTTCACTTCAATGGCTTTTAGCCTTAATCTGCTTTATGATAAGTTCTGAATACATTAGCTCGCCCATAAACATGATTTATGCAGGTGTCCTGTAGGATGTGGGGAAAACAAATGATTCCACACTCATGCCCTGTTCACACGGGGTGTCTGCATTAATACTAGACGGAAAGTGTCTGAGACTACATCTACACGAATATGGAAAAATTTAATAATGGTGTTTTCTTCTAAAAACGTTTATGTCCACAGTATTTTTTTCAAATCTTTCCATCATTCACACTAAAACAACTGCAAACACATTTGTTCATTTACTGTGCATGCGCACAGATGTAAGAAGCTTTTACCTGCATCATGTCCGCCTGGAGTTTATTTACTTTCCGTCTCTTTGAAACGCCATGGCAAAATATTGCAACTGTCATCTGCTTCCGCAAAACCAGAAACACAAGATTAGTGAAACAAGTTTCACATGTCGCTGTGTCTCATTTTAGAGGCTGCAACCTCCGAAGGATGCAGACTTCAAAGGTGAGTCCTTCGAAGTCCACACAGGCTAAACAAAGAATTTTGAAATGAGACACTCTAACCTACAGAGGACAGATCTCGTCACCTAGCAACAGTAACAGCTGCCGTTAATAAGCGGTAATAAAATTTGTAATGACTTTTTCTCAAAGTGATTTTTAAACTTATTTTAAGCGATTTGCAGATTTACAGAAGCTGGAAATATATTTCCTTTGATCCATACAAACATACAAAAAATGTAAACTGTCTGTAAAATTACTTTAGTAAAACATGTCATACTATTTTTGCTTTTTAACATGTGTTTATATATACAAGTTAAATAAACCTAATTTATACATTTAATCTGGAGTGTTCTTTTAGAAAAAAAAGTCCTGCCGTTATCAAAGCGCAATGAATCTTGGGGTATTTGAGGCTGCAAAGGATCCACCGGTTGTGTCCTTAATTACCAGAAAAAAGAGCGCATTTTGAGGCTGCATTTGAAATTTTTTTGAAATGAGACAGCCTTTGTCACACTCCAATGATGCAGCACCCTTTAAATGCATCATTCGGAGGATGCAGACTCTGAAATGAGACACAGGCTGTGTTGCAAAGTTCAAGCTTGGTGAACTCTGACCTGTGAAATTGCATCATGGGATTGCATGAGACCACTAGAAGATCAAAACATGACCTCTCTGTACAAAAATTTAAAATATGGAGCAATCGCTTGCTTTAACGTCTAATTATCTTGTTTAATCCCACCACCTTTTCACAGCACCGCACAACAGAATTTCACTTGCTCAAACTCTAGTGTGATCACAATCATATGATTAAAATGAAGCATTGGTTTTCATTTTTACAATCCAGAATGCAACACTGAGTGAAGTTTTATATAGTTATTTCGAGAGAAGCACATGATATGATTGATCACGGCTGAACTCTCATCCATAATCAGTAATAATCCAATCAGACTGATTCAAGCCTACAATAAATAGACTGATTTCACCCTACTACCTTATCTTCATTTTGGAAGAATCCCCTCTTCCACCCCATCTCCTCCTTTTCCTTCTTTACCAGGGGGAGCTCTTGTGAGTGACCTAACTTATCTCTGACCTCCTTACAAGCGAATTAACCAGGTGGGAGTCCTGAACTCAATTATCTTTGAGCACAGGGGAATCTCCTGGGACAGCATGCCAAACCATCAAATAGAGTCAAGCATTATCTAAATGTGAACTCTTAAAAACAGTGTTTTCAAATTGTTTTACTTTAGACAGCATTTTCACAAAGATATGCTTTCATTTTCTAATAATGCTGTCTCAGTGTGGAGGGAAGGCCAAAACTGAGAGAAAAAAAAAATATGTTTTTAAAACAAAAATGTTTTGGTGTGGACACAGCCTGAAACGCACACTGAAACGGTCATCATAGTGAAGACAGCCTGTTGCATAGAGCTTAAACATCTATGAAGTGTCCCTTGTTAAACTGCAGATATTTGTTCGCTTTCTGTAAAGAGGAAAAACAGAGTTTAGAAAATGATCATTTAAAAATGTCGATAAATAAAATAAATGGAAATATATGGAGGCAAATATGATACAATGTGGACACATGTTTGATTTGTATTAATGTGTTACTAAATTTACTTTTCAATATGCAGAATTCATTTGTGCTTTTATTTGGGATTAATTGATGTTTTCTGCTCATCATAACTACACACAACTATGCATTTTATTTGTGTTTAATAAGCTAAATAACAGTCCTTTTCAAACTATTAAAATACAGAAAACCAATAAGTGAAGTTTATTTATAAACTAATTTCGAGAGGATCACGTGCTTATGATTGCTAGCGGCTGGACCCACATTATCCAATTCACTACGCACCAATCAGATGATCCCTAAGCTACTATAAATACCCTGGGTTTCATATCACTGCTATCTTTGCTTTTGAAGAATCCCCCCATCCACCCCTACTCCTCCTCTTTCCTAGATGGGTGACACGGTGGCCCAGTGCTTAGCGCTGTTGCCTCACAGCAAGAATGTCAATGGTTCTAGGCTTTACCAACCAGCAGGCATTTCTGTGTGGAGTTTGCACGTTCTCCCTGTGCTCACGTGGGTTTCCCCCGGGTACTCCGGTTTCCTCTCACCGATTTAAAACATGCAACCTAAGTTATTGATTAACCAACACTATAGACTTGCTCCCTATCTAGTACCTATCTCGTTAAAGAGAACTACTATCTGCTCTTCAATCACAACGATAGGGGAGTTCTCGAGATCTACCTGAGCTCGATCTCCTCTCTCGCCTTGCAACGGGAGGGAGCCCCGGGCTCGAGGATTTCATGAGCTCAGGGCTCTCTCCCGAGACAGCATGCCAAACAAGCTTTATAATCAATCATCAGCTAAGTGTGAACTCTTGAAAACCATCACATGGATCTTAATTTATTTAAGACACAAGATGTATAAAGATTGATCATAAAGCACTGGGTGATTACTAACCATGATATTAAGTTTTTTTGCTCCATTTTGACATACCGTTATTCTCTGACATTGCATGAACATGATTGGCTAGCGTCTGTTAAAATTGTTTTAACTTCTGCAGCAAGCAATGGAGCCAGCAAGACTCGATGGACGCACAATACAGTACTGCAATGCTTGACATCATTCCATACAAAGTCAAAGGGAAATGTTAATATTTACACATTTTTTGGGGTGTTGACAGTCATATTTATATGTCCCAAATTGCTAAAACATTATTAGAAAACATATATTTAGCTAACAAGTGAAAATTGGTTGTTTTTGCTTTGTTTAGAGCAAATTTGTTCTTCCAATTTAAAAAGAAATTTTGAAGGAACGTTACAGCATTGAGATCATTGTGTAAATTCCAGCGTGGAGATTGGCTATCTGTACCGGCCCGTACAAAGTGACATCATTGAGTTTTCAGCACATCTGTTCATTAATTCATGAGGAAGACTTGGTTTGAACCAATCAGCTCGCTCTATTGTGAACGAGATGCAACTTCATCATGATATAGCTTTAAAGACTCTTTTTACCCTTCACAGTGTTCAGAGAGACGCCACGTTGTGTTGCCAATCGTAATTCAAACAAGTAGTAGAAGAATAGTTTGGAGACATGTGTCGTCAGTGTTGCATTTATACTGTAAATGTGTCGCAATGAAGGTTTTTTTTTTCCATTTCCCTAAGATGAGAGCATGCCTCGCATGTGAATCCACATGTGTGGATTACAGTGGTCTGCTAACACATGACCGAAATATGTTTGTCTGAACATTTTTTACTCGAGAGCTTTTCAAATCTGAAAATGGTGAAATCTGGATTTGCCGCTGGTCTTCTTTTAAAAAAAGACGCGGCTGCAGTTTGTGTTGATTGTTCTGTCTCTACGGATGTTCTTTGTTTATGTTTATTCAAATGGCAAAGTTAATAAGTATTGCCAGCAGTACTCTTTCAGTGTTTAAAGACATACCTTAGTCAAAATGATTGCGTGGCAACTGTGACGTCATCGATGTATTTGCGGAGGTTAGCTTTGGGTGTGTGCGACATGATTTTGGCTGGCGGAGCGAACATTTAAAAAACAAACTCGAGTGAACCGTGCGCGGTGCCGCGTTTAATTTGAGTTGAATGAGAAACGCTTTGAAAAGATTTTGTCTGAAACAGGTACACCTGTACAGACGTCTATTTGATCCGTCCATGCATGATCACAGGGTAAACCAGATGACCAATAATTCTTGGCTAGAAATTACAACAGTAGTGGGAAAGGAGGAAAGGTTTTGTAAAAGTTGAGAAAACCTTGAGGAATAAGTCTGTTAAACCAAAAAGAGGCCACGGCAAAAGTGGAGACCCAGGTGGTTTTAATACACAGTTACAGAATATATTTTTCCACCATTTATAGGTTTTAATTTATTACTTACAAAACTAAAAGGAAGTAACAAATTATTTCTTTGATAACTGGAAAATAATATTTAAACCTATCGTTTTACAATATACTGATGCCCTGTTTTCTAGGCTTTATTGGTGATAATGGTCAGGAATGTTGGACCATTATTGCAGTTTTAGCATATAAATAGGTAACAGGAAGTAGTGAATCGTGGAGTGGGCTATAAAAAATAAATAAAAAAAACGTTAGTGTGTGTGTGTGTACAGTATACATGCATGTATGTATGTATGTATGTATATATATATATATATATATATATATATATATATATATATATATGTGCTTTTATGCTTGGCATAATAAATATATTAGAAGAGCAACCCATGTTCTCTTGTCATATTTTAATAAACTATAGGTAGAACTGTCGATGATATGAACAAAAGCAATTGATGCATCAAAGTTTCATTTAAAAAATCTTGAATGGTTATACAAATCTTTATAATCATTAAATTCTACAAAGAATACAAATAGTTAAAAAAATCTTCAATAATATTAACAATATGAAGTAGTTCAGGAAACATTCTACTTCTGATTATCCGCCCGACTTTACGGTGGGTTCCTTTTGATCGCCCCCTGTCGAGTATAAAAGCCTTGTCGGTTTCACGAGGTGTGCGTGCACTCAGCGAAGGTGTGCTATGTGGCGCCAGGGGAAAGTATAATTCAGGCTTTAGACAGTGGGGTTTCATGGCCCTTTAAATAGGGGAAAAACTACAATCCCATGAATTATTGCGAAAGACAAATTCTATAGATCTTTGCTCACTGCTGCTCTCTGATTGGATGAATTGCTTGCAAAGCATCATGACATATATAGTTTTCCTCCACGAATGACCCCATTAAACATTATGGTTTGTTCACAAAATGTCAAGCAAACACACAAGACTTCATTGCTACAGTGTTTATTTTCCCTCAGTCATTTGTAGCTGAATTGCGTCCAATAAACAGAATAGTTCTCTGAAATCTTTTACAAAATATAACCAATATTTACAATAGCTGTATTAAAAATACAAAAAGTATAGTTACAGACTCTGCCAGTTGTCTTTGTAAAAGACATAGAAATACACGTGATTCTTTTCGATTCGGCTGGATAGAAACACAAGGAGCTAACAATGAGTAACACTACAAGTAATGAAAACTATCACAAAGTAAATATATACTGTCATTACTATATACTGACCGTATCATGACCGCCTATCATCTATGTAACAACTATAATATATATGTTCTGGACTACAATCTCTTGCTTGTGAACATGTGCAATAATTCATGATCTTGATTACTGACAGATAAAATTAAATAAAAATACAAAAACATAAAATCTTTTTCAACAGAAATGTGGGCACGTTTGGAAAGTTTTCAGGAACACGTCAGAAGAGACAATTCATGTTTAAAAAGATCAGATTATACTCATGAGAAACATTAAACACTGATATCAGCAAAGAGAGACGGACGTCTGAGTCTTTTGAGGTCTGGGAGCTGCTCACTTGTCTTGGCCAAAAAGCATTACAAAATCTTCTGTGATTAATTGATTGAAAACTCCCTCTCACATGCACACACATACATACAAACAGTTTCTTAAACATGTGACATAATAACATAGCAGATTAAAACTTCAAATGAAATAATACTGTTTCTGTAACACTGATAATGCATTATGAGCTCTCTTCACTATATACACTTTAAAATAAGCCTACATGCTTCATTTTGTAAATGCAATAATGAAATTGTTCTTTTGTTGACTTGTTTTGCAGAACAAAGTGCTAAGATTTTCTCTGCTTCTCTTTCACGGTGCTGTGGTTCAGTCCATTGTCATGTTTACATGTCGTCAAACTATGGGGTGCAGATTTATGAAGTGTCCCTTGTTAAACTGCAGATATTTGTTCGCTTTCTGTAAAGAGGAAAAACAGAGTTTAGAAAATGATCATTTAAAAATGTCGATAAATAAAATAAATGGAAATATATGGAGGCAAATATGATACAATGTGGACACATGTTTGATTTGTATTAATGTGTTGCTAAATTTACTTTTCAATATGCAGAATTCATTTGTGCTTTTATTTGGGATTAATTGATGTTTTCTGCTCATCATAACTACACACAACTATGCATTTTATTTGTGTTTAATAAGCTAAATAACAGTCCTTTTCAAACTATTAAAATACAGAAAACCAATAAAACCATCACATGGACCTTAATTTATGTAGTACTGCTAATAGACTTTCTTAGTTTCTTATTGTTTAATAGCTGAATAAGAGGCTTTTGTTTTAGTTAAAACATGAAACAAAAAAATACAAATTTTAAGACAAACATCCAGTTAGACAGAGAGCAACCAACCATTTATTTCATGACCAATACACATTATTTCCATATTTAATTTAGTTTAATTATTATTGCGCAAAAATGTTTTCTCACATTAAGACCATAATATGTACTACCTACATATTTTTATTTACTATTTGCTTACTAGTTTGTTTTCTACACTCGCAGAAAAAAAAGGTACGCAGTGGTACAAATAATGTTCCTTAAGAACAGTTTTGTACCTTTTAAAAAGTTGAGCGATATGTGGTACAGAAAAGACCTCTTATGATACTGTTCTTTGCCTTTTATGGTACAGTTGAAATGGAGGTATACAACTGTTGTCATAAAAAAGGTACATAGAGTTGAAGTCAGAATTATTAGCCCCCTGAATTATTAGCCCACCAGTTTTTTTCCCCCCAATGTTTGTTTAACAGAGAGACTTTTTTTCAGCACATTTATAAACATAATAGTTTTAATAACTCATTTCTAATCACTGATTTATTTTATCTTTGCCATGATGACAGTAAATAATATTTGACTAGATATTTTTCAAGACACTTCTATACAGCTTAAAGTGACATTTAAAGGCTTAACTAGGTTAATTAGGTTAACTAGGCTGGTTAGGGTAATTAGGCTCTGTAGACTATCGAAAAAAATATATAGCTTAAAGGGGCTAATAATTTTGACCTTAAAATGGTTTAAAAAAAAATTAAAAATTGCTTTTATTCTAGCTGAAATAAAACAAAAAAAACCTTGTCCAGAAGAAAAAAAATGTTATCAGACATACTGTGAAAATTTCCTTGCTCTGTTAAATGTCATTTAAGAATATTTAAAAATAATAACTCTGACTTCAACTGTAAGTGTTGGACAACTCCTTTATTGCAATATCTATGAAAATAAGTATTACTGGAAAAGCAAAGTGTTTTTATGAATAATTTCCATATTAAAACATGGAACATCCTTTAAAAGCATATGTTTAAAGAAACTCATAAACATTAATTATTAAGTTCTATAATACAAAACAACTGGTAAAACAAAACTACAGGTATTAGAAACTAAACATTTAAGGCATTTATAAGAAACATTTGATAAGCATTTTCATATAAATACATTTTCATTATTGATATCCGCACCTTTTGGCGTTTGCTTTCCACTACACACGTGAGCTGACAAAAGTCCTGCATATGCAAAGTGTTCATGCAGACATTTTACTATTGTAAAACTAATCAACCATTGTGCATATCTCGTTACAATACTTTTGCATAATTTATTTCTATTTTAAAATGTATTAAATGAAATGAACTTTTCAGTGATTACAAAGGTATTGTGGGAAAAGTGGAAAAAATGTTTTATATTGTACATACTGTAGGAGAATGTATTTCTGTAACATTTTTGTAAAAGTGTTGTAAAATGTTTAGCAATAAATAGATCTTTTGATTTATGTTAGAGTATGTTTTATTCTTTATTGTAAATAAAAAGATGCATTTACACAAAAATAAACTTAAAAAAAAACATTGTTAAAAAAATGTATTTGATGTTTTATATTTACTGAAAATAAATTGACTCATTTTGGATATATCAAAATGACTTTAAAAAGTTCTTGAAGGAACACATTTGACACTGTTATGGTACAAAGTGTCTTGACACTGCAGTGGTACCTTCATGGATCAAATTTGTACCTTTGATGAAGGTACAATATTGTATCTGCAGGTTTTAAAAACTAAAAGTATATTTTGGTTCCCCAAGGTACAAATCATGTCCTTAAAGGTACAAACTGCAATGGTACAAATTAGTTTCTTTGTCTTAAGTTACAATTCTGTTCCATAAAAAGGTACTGCTCCAGTGACAAGGGTTTGTACCTTCTTTAGTACCATTGAAATTGTACCATTGTACCACATTGTACCATTTTTTTCTGAGAGTGTAGGCAAAATCAGATTTTTTGTTTGTGAATCTACAACATGAAAATGATCATATGAACCAGTCCATTTATTCATTTGTTTGTTTGGTTTGTTTTAATAAATTAAATAGGCCATAAAAATCAGGCAAATGTCAAAGTTATTATTTAACTGCTTGTCCTTTTTTTTTGTACAGAATCTTTTTCACATACTTACCATCTGCTTGTGATCGTCGTGGAGTCTGGCAGTGACTGTATGGTGGTAATCTACTGGACGAGTGCAGTGGAGGAGGATCGCAGGTCCTTTTAAGGAATCGAGATCTCTGCAGAGCCGCGCTGTAGTCTGGTGGGCGTCGCCCATGAGCATGACTGTTGGCGTCTGCCTCAGCCAATGAGAGAGCAGTGTAACCCGGTGGTGTGGGCGGCGGCTCTCTGAAATGCCCCTCCCTCCGACTCACGGTGTTCTTGTTTGTGTTTGGAGTTTCGTCTTTTCCACCTCTGCGTTTTATCGTTCCTGTGTCTCCTTCCAGTTCATCAGCCCAGTAGCCGGTAGGAGTGGTCATTTGACTTCGACCCATCCCGTCTGACAGCGTCTCCCAGCTGCGGCTGTCGTAATAACCCACACGCTGAGGAATACTTTGGATATTGTCGTGGGATCCACTGGAGCAGGATGTCCAGCTGCCACGACCGCTGTCTGCAGCGTCCAGTGATGCGCGGTCACACTGATCCTGAGTCAAGGAATAGGACCTGAGAGAAATAAACAGTAGTTATTCAATTAAAAGAACAACCTACAATTTCATAAATTTAGTCCTATGGTTCTTCATTTCAGTACCTAAAACCCACACATTAGCATATTTTGCATGTCCACCTTATTTAACACACTCTATTCAGATCTTCAGCTCATTAGCAGACAGTTCCATTAACTCAAATGTGTGTATCTGACAAGAACCTCCCAGTTACTGGCAATAATCCTGGCAACTTGTAGTAAAAATTCCTTTATTGGACAAACGTTTTGATTTGGCAGCCAAACTTACTAGGTTTCACTGACTATGTTTACATGGAAATCAATAATCAAATTATTTGCCTTGATCTGAAAAATACAATAATATAACTAAGGTGTTTACACAAATTACTTTTTGAATGTTCCTTTCACGTTCCTGTTTAGATGTTATAGTACACAGTTTGATTAACATCATTACGTCACCATTTGACACTAGGTTCCTCCTGCGTTTCACGCAACAAACGTTTGTGTTTATCATTTCACCATATGTGATTTCCGGCATTTTGTTTTTTGCAACAAATTCAAATGCAGTTAATTTCTCACACTATGCATGCAAAGAGATGACAGCGGATACAAATTCTTTAGCAACAGGCCACCTCTGCCATTTCATTCACTGACTTTTCATTCATGCCCCTACGTCAAACTCGGAGGCACTGGATAGTAATGATAGTCATCATTTCCAGCTTGCACCAAAAACGTGCTCTATTGCTTGAAGCTATTCTTACATATAATATGTTAATAATATATAATATGCTCTTACATATAATATTGTTTCATGGTTTGGTAACACAACACTTAAACAGAAGAAGAAATTATTGCAAATTACCAATCAGGCAAATAAGATAACTGGTCACAAACAACTTTTTCTGCAGGTTCTTTTTGATTCCTTTATGGAAAAAACAGCAGTTGCGATTTTTAAAGATAATACACATCCCCTTCACTCAGCATTTGAATTGTTACCATCAGGACGCAGGTTTAGAATTCCTAAAGCACGAAGAAATGCTTATAAAAAGTCATTTATCCAAATTGCAGTTGTTTTTTTAAATCGGATCACTGATTGAAGTGAATGGGGTGGTTGCCAAGAATGATCTGTAGTAGTTTGTATGGGGCTAATTTGGCTTTTAAACTTTTAACCTATGTTGTTGTCTTAATGGGTGTTGTTATTGTGTGATTGTTGCATGTATGCAATTGCTGTCTTAAATCCTGTGTCAAAGACAAATTTCCTTTCTGTGCCAAACAGAACGGACAATAAAGTTTAAACTAAACTAAACTATTCTCTTTTGTTTGTCGGCAAATGCCTGACAACTGCTGTGTGTGCATTGCATTCTGTCGCAAAAATGTACTGAAAAGTACTGCAGCCATGTTTACATGTCTGTACTACACTTTAATATGCAACTAAAATAGGCATAATTGACATGTCTTAATTCAATTAACGTTTAGTTCGATTATGACTTTAGTCAGATTAAGGTAATCAAAAATTGCTGTTTACATGCTAGACTCTTAATCAGAGTACTGTCTTAACAGTGTTAGAATGGGAGGATTGGTGTCTATGTAAACATACTCACTGACTTTAATATGATGAGACATTCTAAGGGGCAGTTCACATATTGCGTCAAAAACTGCATAGAAAATGCAAGGCGCGTCGCTTCATTTACCAATTTTAATGCACTTCTGCGCTCTTGCTGCAGCACTGATACAAGCTGTTTTTCTGGAGAAAATTTCCAAAGTACAGTGCAGTGTTTGGGTGCTATGTGCTTGCCTGCGATAATTAGTCTAGGGTTATTACTGAAATTTGTATATTCCATGCAAAGTGTAAAGCTGATTGGTTGGGTGACACTTTTGAAAAGGTGAGACATTATAAACTCGTTGTACTGTAGGTCTGTTGGCCTGATAAAAAGCAAGCGTGTCGCACCACAAGTGAGTTATTACCTATTTGTATGCTGTACATCTCCATTTAAAATAATGAACTTGTGTGTGCAAAAAACACAATATGAAAACAGCCCCTGAAGTGACTGAAACCATCCGACAATCCTGATCTGAACCAGGCTGAAAATCTCTGGAAAATCCTTGCTGACAAAAATGATGGCTAAGAAACAATACAGTCTGAATCTGAAGAACAATTGATCAACGAGCGCAGCAGAGGTCTGCGAGAGATTAGTTATGCCCAGTTAGAGACTAGCAATGTCCAGTGTTCTGATGTGCTGAAGTCATCCAAAGCAATGGCCTCTACATCCTTACTCATTTTTAAATGATAGCTTTAATATTTCTTTGTGCTACAATCATTGGTCTAATTTCGATCACTGTGCCTTCCACAAAATAACGGAATTTTGATCAAGCGCTACAAGCTACGCTGTTCTACTTCCTTCAGATTTTGAATAATGAAGAGAACATTTCAGGAAAAAAGGAGAATGTATAACAGTTACACTCTAGGCATTTTGAACTGATTGAACCATTTCTTTTATAATCCATTTTAAAAACTTATACATTACACCTGAAGTGTGTAAAGCTCTTACCCCAGGCTTAATTGATCAGGCTCAGCCCTGCGTGCAATGAGTGGATGAGCAAGTGAATGGGGCTGAGCGTGTGTGTGGTCATCAACCATGAGGAGTTCGGAAGAGGAGGAGCTTAACAGACTCATCTGATCTGATACCTCACTCACCACTAACTGTGGGCCTAGGAGAAAAAAAACACAAGCACAGATAATCAATCAACTGAATATACCCCTCTTTACCCTTCAGAAATGTCCATCTTTAAATTGTTAGCTTTCATATAATAGAAACCAATGATGCACCACTCTAATTTGTCAAAATATGCATTCCTTCAAGAATTTATTTTTCCAAAATATGTAGTATTAAGTACACATGGTTACATGAACAACTAATCAGCAGCGATTATAATTTCAGTTAACACTGTATTGATACTTCTTTACATTTGTCTAAAATTGTGATAAGTTTCACAAACTGTAAATACAAAAACTTTAGGAAGCGCTTTAATTTACATTCTCATATACATGCTATGTACTTATCATAGACAATACAGTAGTGACCTACAATGCAAGTACATGTTATTCCACATACTGAATAAAAACTGTGCATCCAAACTTTATTTTAAACCTGAAAGTAATTACTGAACTTCAATTCAGTCACAGTTCAATAAAAATGTAAACGATGCATGAAACTGGGGCCAAAACATCCGGCCACCTTTTATTTATTAATAAATATTAATAAAAAAAACAAATCTCAAGCCTTGGTCAGATCACATGATTTTAGCACGATTTCCTTGACGTAGTGTTGTGGGGAGTCGTAAGCGACACAAGATTGAATAATTTTTTCTTGTGTAATTCACAACAATAGTTCACAACAACTGATACCATGTCTGCGATGCCTCACGACACCATCACAGAAAGTCTAGCATGTTCAATTTTTCCCCGATCTTCTCGATGAGTTCATTCACTGGACAATAGGAGCAGGATTAGCTGCCGTTAATCCGCAGGTCGGGTAATCAAAAAATAGGCTAAATATTTACTTATGGCTGGGTCTCAGATCAATCATTGTTTATGCAATCTTTTAAGGAATTTTATTTGACCGACTCGCACATACATCTCTATTCTCACAACGAGTTTGTTCTTCTGAGGTAATCTGGGAACACGTTCAGGGCTGCGAATACATTGTAAAAGCCTGTCTTGCTTATTCAAATTACTTGATTAAACGTATTAAATTGAAATTGACCGGCGCAATGGATGATTTTGTCATTAAAAATGAAACAGTTTTATATAAGTTTAACTAAAACTGTGAATATTTCACTTTAATTTTATTTAGACTGAATTTTATTTTATTTTATTTAACAAACCAGTTCGTGCTTTGGCACTGAAGCATTTAGTGGATTGGTTTTGAAGCACTTCACCTCAGATGTTATTCTTGTTTACCAAACCAAATATATTTCAAAAAGATTTTTTCTAAGCAAATTATTTTTTCTAAGCAAATGATTTTTTTTATTTGTGCCCATCTACTAGTCAAATGTGTAGGTGGATGATTTCTTTCGCTCTGTGGAAAATAAGGATTTAATTAATTGTTGTATCACAAATCTCTGTCATGTATTTGCAACTTTTTTTTATATGTCATTGTTTTGTCTTGAGCATCTAATTTTTCTTTGGTGCTGATGTGCTTTCATTTTCTCCATCTCAGTCATGGCAAGTTCAGCCGAGGCAGTGTTTAATAAGCAACCCATGGCTGGAAAATATACATTTAGATTTAAAAGAAAATATCTTAATATTAAAAAGGAAATATACATTTCATCCTATCAATGTCATAACAAATGCCCTTAAATAATGTAGCCTAGTTGTCAGCAAGCACGTGTTTACTGAGATTAATATAAGATAAAAAACTAAAAAACTAAACAAAACAAACAAACATTAAAATGAATAAGATAAGAATTATTGTTATAGCAACACTTGTGACTGCTTTGGGAAATAACTCTCCTCGTAGATGTAACGGGATGACTGATCGTGAAGGAACATGTAGTCTGGCACATTTGTTACCCACAACAAGTAAAGATTTTAACAAGACAAAAATCTCATAATCTGACAAAGTGACTTTCACTTTTCGTGATCTGACAGGGGCTTAATACAGTTCTATTAATAGTATCATTGAATCAAATTCTTCTCAATGAAACGTTACAAAATTAAATCTATTATCACATACTAAGCATGACAAAAAATATTACTGAACTAATGTACTTCATAACCATAAAACATCTGTAATAATAATAATAATAATAATAACATTAATAATAATAATAGTTATTCTTATTCTTTGTTATTATATTGCAACAGTAAATGAGAAGTAATTAATTATTACCATAGTAAAGTAATTACCATAGTAATATTGATTGCTGATTTTTTTGCTCAAACCGTATAGCTTTTATTTAGTCAGAAATCTGATTTGATGACTTGCAGAGATGATGTTTGTGTAAAGAAGCATTTATTAAACAAAGCCTTTCTGAGCCACTGAAAACACTTTGATCACAGTGCTACATATAATGCATTTACAATGCAATTTAAGCAAGTTCATAATTGTACTAAACCATCTCACATTCTTAGGAACTGCAAGTACTTACCTATTATTACTTGCACAAACACACATAAAAAATGCATACCAACCAACAGGAGAAATGAAACATAGAACAGGACTATAAACAGTGACTAACTACCTTACTACACATCATCGGTTCATACCTTTTCTAGGTGTGCTCTGAGGTGAATTACGTGGAGATGAGAGGAGTGATGAAGTGCTTGATTGGCTGTCCTCGGGGAGCTTTCGCTGTCTGTCGCGGCCCTCTAATCACAGACAAAAAGCTTATTTAGAGAGACTGATCACCTACAGACACATCTCTTACTACAAACATGCTCTTTACAGATAACCACCAGCAGAGGGCGCTGCCCCGCTGTAAAAACTCTGTGTGAACGTTTTTGTAGGTATAACAGAGAAACATCTTACCGAATGGTAGCTCTTTGCTAATTGATTTCTTGCGACCATGATTTCCATTCGTTTGTTGAGGACTGGCACTTCTCTGACCAGCAGGAGATGCATCAACCCGTCTCCTCTCACCAGCGTGCTTCAGTGCTGAAATAACAAGCACAGACATGAATCAGTCTAACATAAAGCTTAATGCTTGGATTTTTTTGAACATGTACCAAAAGTCTTGGATAAAAATTAGAGAGTAACATTAGTCATTTGTTATTCTGTATTTTTTTGGTTCCAGATCATTTACAACATTCTCTAAGAATATTGAGGACTTCAAGAACAACACATACACTTAACACGCAAATACACATCATTAAACATGTACACATAGACATCACCTTTACACTATAAAATTGCAAGTTAACTATGCCTGTATATAATAACTCATATTTTATTGTAACTTAAACTTAATTTGATTGTAATGCAATAATGTGTACATTTTGTAAAGGTGCTTTGAAACAATAATTATTGTAAAAAGCACTATACAAATAAACTTGAATTGACTAAGAATAGTTCAGTACTATATACAGTAGTCAACATTTGAATTGGGTCAAAAATGCTTTTTAAACTTGTCTCAAGGCAAGAATGGGTGTTATTTAACAGTTTTAGGACAATTTTGATTAAAGTTGATGATCCTCTTTAAATGTTGACTACTGTATATACTTGCAACCTAAACATTTGCATTAGAGGAACAGTTTGCCCAAAATGGAAAATTACAATCCCATAATTAACTCATCCTCAAGTTATCCTCAGTGTATATGATTTTATTTATTCTTTTCCTATCAGACGAACACAGTTGGACTAATTTTTTATTTTATTTTAACACTTCCATGCTGTATAATGGTATATGATAGTAACATTTATTTTGAAGCTTCCAAAAGTACATAAATCAGTTGTAAACTAACCCATACACAGCCAAAGGGTTAACGCATGTGTTATAAAGAAGATCGATACATTTTTGATAATAGAGATATGACAAATGTTATATTATAAACTCCAATTACTGCCTTCTGGTGTCTGCGGAATGCATGTTAAGAGAGACAGATGTACACAACGTATTACGTGAAACAGGCAGACATAAACATGACATTGTAAGAGTAATATACTAAATAACGTAATACAGTAACGCCAAGCCAACTAGTTCAACTTTTTGTTCGTTGTGGTCTTCTGTGGTAAACAAACTATGTGGTAAGTGGTTCCTGCAAGACGCGTCTTATCCCGGAGCTTCTGCTATCAATGTGTCTTACGTCAGATACATCAGTCACGCATAACTAGTCATCACCAGAAGTCTATGACTAGAGTTTATCATTTAAAAATGTGAAATATTTGTGTTACAAAAACACATCGATCTGATTTATAAGACATGCGTTAACTCTCTGGCAGCATATGGGTTAGTTTGATGATGGATTTATTCGCTTTTGGAAGCTTCAAAATAAAAGCCACTATCCAATAGCATTGTACAGCATGGAAGAGCCAGAATGAAAACTAATAAATATAAATGAAAATATATCAATTAAAACTACTCCGACTGTGTTCATCTGACAGAAAATAATCATATAAACTGAAGATGTCTTGAGGGAGTAAATTATAGGATAATTTTCATTTTTGGTTAAACTATTCCTATAACAAACATTTCGTTTTTTTATATTACATTAAACATTACATACATATGTATTTATTGCCTAAAATGCCTTTAATATTAAAACCAAAACTACTTGGGTTATGTAGAAGTTAACATAGATTTGGTAAAATTAATTAATATATAATAAAGCCACTTTTTATTATAAAAACAGTATAATGTGTCCAATACACTTATTTAATCAATTTTAAAAATCTATTCTTTCGATTTATGCATTCATTAAAAATCATTTATATCAGCTATGCAATGCATTGTAAAAACACTGCAATATAAATAATAATCATAAACAAAAAAACAAAAAGCTAGCTGTTCCAGGAACTTCGGCATGCATTACTGTTGTCTTGTTTCCTTGAAAAACACTTGATATCTTACAAGAACAAAAAAGAAATGCATTCATGATGAAACTATAGACTATTTTAGGTAAACAATACCAATGGTCCTAACATAGTTCCTGTTTTACATTTTTAATTATCATAGCTTACGAGAATCTCAAAAGGTCCAAACATTGATACATAATGTTCTGATAGCTGTTTTAACGTTAAGTTACGATTGAATTTCCTCATTACAGTTTGACAACAAGCAGGAAATGTTCATGGACCAACTATGGTCTATAATATAAAACTAACTATTAATATAAAACCTTTTTGTTTAATTCTAAATCAGTCACATCCGATATTAAAACCAGGGTTGTGTGTTAAGGCGTGTGTGACTCACTGTTGGCAGGCTCGCAGGTGATGGAGAGCTCATGAAGTGTGTCTTCATTGCTCTCATTTGAGTGTGTGTCCAAATACTGGCGCACTCGTCTGCTCATCATCTCCACCTCATACAGTTTCTTAGCACTGAGGAAAGAGCTCCGCCTGCCCTTTCTCTTTCCACCCATCGTTCCAATGTCAGACAGAGAAGAGCTGCTCACCTGACTTAGAGATCTACACAACAGAACAAAACCCACAGTGATCGTTAGTGCAACATGTCAACGTACTAAAACAAAAAAGAAAGTTAGGAATACAGCTAGAGACAAGCCATGAATGCCGCTGGAGAATTATCATGGCATTTTTTTACATGCACAAAGAGGAGAATTGAGATGGGTAACTAATTTTACAAAACTACAGTTAAATTATTTGATCATTATGACTAGGGAGAAGAGACAGACATGAGTAATTGACTAGTTAGTTGCATATTTTGGTTAACCAGCTAATTAGCAAAAAAAAAAACAATCAAATTAAGCAGTTACTAATTGACTATTAACAAAGTACAAAAAAACTAGCAACATTTGTTTTGTTTTGAGGAAATCCAAAAAATGTATAAAAAAACTAACTTAAAAACAAAACACTGCTGACATAGCAACTAATTGAAGTGGAAATAAAGAACTGTAACAAAATTACAGCTGAACAGTAATACTTTAAAAACAAACCAACAAACTAATAAAAATTGGAGGGGGAAATGCAAAACAAAACAATAAAAATATAACTAATATACTGAAAACATTAAATAAAATTATAGAGATTATTGTGTAGATTATTATATAGATTGTTTAAATGATTATTTTATTTAAAATGGCAATTAAAATCATAAAATAAAACCTCACATAATATGACATTTAATGTTACATCTGTAATAAAGGTTTTTAAAGAATAAATTAAACGATATTCTGATTTCTTATAAAAAACTATGATATTAAAAGAACAATATATATATAAACACAGTATATATATTAGGGGTGTAACCAATCACCGTTGATTTGTGCCGATCACAACCCATGGTTCGAAACACATGTGACCCATTGGATTAATACTTTTTTTTTACTTTACTGAATTTGTAATTTTCCCAGAGATGGGTTGCGGCTGGAAGGGCATCTGCTGCGTAAAACACATGCTGGATAAGTTGGCGGTTCATTCCGCTGTGGCGACCCCAGATTAATAAAGGGACCAAGCCGAAAACAAAATGAATGAATGAATGAATTTGTAATGATTGATGATAGAGATCGCTTCTCATGTCATTTAAATCACATGTATGAAAGCATTTAGGCTTTCCTGTAATATATAATGATGACGGAAGAAGTTGTGGTAGGTTATTCGGGATATGGTGGGTTTCTTAGCTTAGTAACGTTTTTTTCTGTCACTACTTGTTTAGCCCGCATTAATGCATTCAGTGTAAGCTGTACGATTAATCCTTAAGGAACACCCATGCAATATAAATTATAAATGGTGATTTGCACTGATGTTTATGATAAGGATTAAATTACCATCATATGCTCAAAAATGAAAGTGTTTTACAGCAATTACATTATTTAACCAATAGGTTAAATCAAAATCCAGCAAAAAATGCCACTGAATAATTCATCAAAAACGATCCATCTAGCAATGAAACGTCAAGTTCTTGCTATTTATTGAAAATATTAAAATAAATGACAAAAAATAAGTATGCGTTGTACAAATTATAATGTTAGATTTATAAATTTACGCTGCGTTATCAGCAACAGTGGTAGTAACAGTACATTTGCACAGAACTGAATATTTTACAGTTTATTTTATAGTGATTATTTGTTCATAATGTTTAAAAATAAAATTACAGGTTCTAAGTTATGTTGGTTAAAACCAAAATTTTCTTGCAGTACTGTTTTTGTAAGAAATGGAAAGCAAATTACAATTGTCTCCTCCCCTTTTTGGCTGATCCAAAAAAAGGTCCGATCCGTGCCTAAAAAATCATAATGTGATCCGATCCGTGAGATTTGTGATACATTACACCACTTTTATATATATATATATGTAGATTTTATTATAGATTTATGCAATATTACAGTAAAACATAAGTAAAACATCTGAGGTGTCTCCACTACACTCCAGAACACTGTATGCCTCGTCTTACATCCTTAACAGAATTACTTCATGGACACATAATAAAGCACATAGGAAAAAAATGCCTTTAATAGACATGTGAAAGATTTTACAAACACAGTGCAACCAAAACATGCCATGCTTTAAATGTAATTGTTAGTGTTTTAGTGCAAAACACAGCAAAACATGACAGTTAACAAAGAAAGTGAAGGACAGAAGAGAGACAGTACCAGTCCCACTTACCCAAGACTCCTCCACTTTTTCTTCCTAAAACACAGATTCGCAAAGAGCCGAAAACAAAGAAAATGAAGAGATTAGGAAAGAGCAGACAAAAGACACTTAGACAGTGAAGCCCATATAGAGTAAAAGGCCCAAAAACAAGAAGTCCAGTAAGACACCAAGCACACAAATGGCACAGAAACTATCACCAATGTATATATGATAATACCTAGTGCATTGCAAATACAGCAATTTAACAAATCAACAGCATTTTAAAACATCATAGTGGGGTATCTTAGCTTCTAAAATGAGCAAAAGAGTAAAAGAACAACAGCAGAAATTATTGTTGTCACAAACAAAAATCTGAGGAAAGGAGATGCATTTCTTATGTTTATAGCAGTTGCTGTCAACCTGTTGGCAGTGACAGTATGGCAGAAGGATTGCCAGTTATCATTGCTAGAAATAACATTGTTATTACATGTCTAGTCTTAAATTGATGTATAATTAAATATCAGCAAATTAATAATAATAATAAAATATCACTATGCTTACACTAATTAATTTTGACACTAATTAAACAACCCACTAATATAAAATAGTTTTTACTGAAATCATGGATGTAAATGGGTTCCAGTGCGGACTGATGACTGCTCATCTAAACTGAGGCCTGCACTCTCAGAACCAGGCACAGCTGAGATTAGATTTGATAGGTGAATGTTGGTGCTTGAGTTAAGATACTCCTGTTTGTACAGAGCTTGGATTGGGGGTGCTTAAACCACTCCTGAAAAATCTCTCATAGAAGCAACAGGGACAGTATTATTAAAGTCTTTTCATTTGGGAAGCTAAAATATCACAAATCGCAGCACCTGAGTCCCCGCTTCTGTGTGGTTGATAAGCATTTTGTTTGATTGAATGTGATACACGAGCAGTGGTTTCAGGTCCGTCATAACCATTTAGTTACAATGAGCAAGTTCACATTTGTAGTTGTTTAAGTCCAACACAAACGTTTAACTTCAAAATGACTGAAAACTCTGTCTTGTGCTGGTCAAGCTGAACCCACTCTGCCAGCTCCCTGATTCCCATTGACAGTCTACCCACTGTTGACACCTGCCTGAATTTTGGTTTTCCTGTTTCCTTAAAAAGTGTCAGCCTGAGACTCTCTGGGCTAGGTGACATGTAATGTATATTTTATATTTAATCAAACCATTGACATTTTACTCAACGAAGACAGTTAGTTAGTCTTTCATCTGAGAAAGTTACCAACCTGCCACATATAGATGATTCATTAAAAATATATATAAATAAATAAATCTCAGTGGGTTGCGGAAAGATGCATGTTTGATTTAACTGAAATGTAAATGTTTGGGTTTTATGTAGTTTGTATGAAATATTTCTTTTTAGTAGAGGAGTCTCTGTACCTAGTCTTAAAAAGCAATGCAGGGTCCATGGTGATAGAAGCCATTCGAACCACATGTCTGATCTCTCGTGCGATCATCCTCAACTTCTCGAAATTCACCAGACCATCCACCTCTGAGTTGTTGCCTATAAGAGCATGTGTTAGACCGTCATTTGCTATCCAAATCAAATTCAAAATTTTGGATTTTAGTTCCTAAATGAAGAGAGAAATGCAAAGGTTACCCTCATGGAGGAAGGTGAGGTCTTTCTTGATGACGGGGAACAGAGGGATCACCGGAGGCTGAAGGTTGTGTTTGTTCAGAAGGTTGCGGTATTTGGCCATGTTGCGAGAAGGGTCAAAAACATCCTGTAACTCAGCTAAAAGCTTCTCGTATTTTCCAGGCAACCGTTCCCATGTAGATCGCAAACGGGAGACAGGAGCCAGATTGAACCCACTGCAAAACATGCAAAGATACACTTCAATACACTTTATTATAATGGATAGGAAATGGACTAGTTAAAAAAATTACCACGTCGACCAATTCATGCAAAGAACTAAATATAAAATATATTACATGTAATATTATATACAAATATTATATATGAATATAAATATATAATATGTAATATGTTTTTAACTATAATATAATTTATATTATTATTATTATAAAAAAACTGCTAAACTTACACTTGATCTATACATTGATACTTTCTGGTGAAGTGAAGTGCTTTTTTAATCCTTATTTGCAAGTCCCTTTTTATAAAAGTGTCTGCTAAATTAATAGATGTACATTTTTATTGCAGACATAACTGATTTAGGTTTTAGCTGTGCTTATTTTTCTTCTGCTTTCTGTAAAAATACTAATGAAAATGTATGTAAATTAAAATGTAAAGATCAATTTATTTTTCTTAATACAACTACTAAGACTTACAAAAAAATACAAATAATAATAATAAATGTAATGTGTATTTATATAGCGCATGTATCATGTCTCTATCATGTCTCTCATGTGGGTCTCTCCACACTACCACCAGTGTTCAGCATCCACTTGGATGATGCGACGGCAGCCATAGGAAAATAGCACCAGTGTGCTCATCACGCACCAACTATAGAGGGAATGGAGAGACAGTGATAAAGCCAATTCAGAGGATGGGGATGATTGGGAGGCCATGATGGTTAAGGGCCAAGGGGGAATTTGGCCAGGACATCGGGGTTTCACCCCTACTCTTTACGAGAATGCCATAGGATTTTTAATGACCACAGAGAGTCAGGACCTCGGATTATGGTTTCATCCGAAAGTAAATTGTATATAAAGCAGTAATAATAATTCTGTAAAAAAACAGGATATTCATCATTATACAATATAATACTGTAAAATAATAAAATTATTAATAAAGGTAAAACATTTTAAATTTATCATTATTTGGGTTATTATTATTATTATTATTAGTTTGTATTAAAATTCAGAAAACTGCAGCCCTAGATATAAAACACAAAGTTATCTTGACAACACAAGTAGATGCATAAACTAGTGTTTACAGTAGGAATGTCCAGATCCGATCAAGTAATCAGAAATTGGGCCCGATCACACGGTTCGGAGATCGCAATCGGATGTTACCTCTCGATGAGGACTCTCATTTTTTTTAACTCATCTATAGTTATGTAGTGGCACAGAGTTAGACCTCTTTCTTGACTTCACACAAAAACAGCAACGCGTGCGGCATTGGTTAAATTGAAATGCTATTGGTTAAATGCCAGCAAAGTAGAATACGTAAGCAGCTTGGAGCGGAAAGAGCAAGTATGTCTGCGGTCTGGAGGTATTATAAAGTTGATGACGACAACATTGCCATAGCAAACTGTAAGATATGTAAACTTGGGATTGCCAACTTGAGGTGCTTTTTGATTTTATATTAGATTTTTTTTATATTTACTGTTGCACTAAAGTCCGAAAGTGAAGAATTTATGTTATTTATTACTTGATTGTTCAAGATACCTCACAGAAGTGCTCTGTTTGTTAACAAAGATGTTGAATGTTAAAATAAGGTGAATTAAATAAAAATAAAAAACATCCTGAATCTATTTTTTCCCTCATCTTTATTTATTTTGTATGTATTATAGAATTGGGTTTCAGTATTGGTAAATACTCAAAATCAAATGACTCTGACTTGGACTTGGACTCGAGGGCAAAAAAACCTGATTGGGACATCCCTAGTTTACGGTGTATATGTACAGACATGAAGTCTACCTGATAATGGCAAACATGGAGTTGAAGTTCTTGCAGTCGCGGCAGTGAAGGGCAATCTTAATAAAGTGCTTGATGATTTTCACTCTTTTGGCCAGGTTGGTTTCCTGAACGATCTCTGTAGCGACCCAGAAAGTCTCCTGGTTCACCAGACCCTCAAAGTTGCGCAGGTTGGTGGGAGGCTCTTGTGCGTGGAGCTTAAAGAGATCATTGATGTAATCTGTTGGTTCGATGCTGGAGAAGAGCAGATAGTTGCGTGCTGAAAGCTGATTGGCTATCTCCATTGAGCTCAAAGACAACAGAGGCACCACAGATTCTCTCTGCATCTCCTGTGCTTCCACATCCGAACACAGCGTTTCTGTTTCCATGTTGCTCTTTAGATAGTACCTAAAAGAAAAGCAGCAGACAGCATTTAAATAAATCTCTAAACTGTCCATTTGATTTTTTTTTATTCAGCTTAAGACCAAACCTGGCACTCAGCTGGATCCTGTCAGCCAGTTTGGACAGTTGATCAGGTAGTCGTCTCTGCTTGATAACTCCCTCCTGTGTGACTGAAACCTCACAGAGTGAAAAAGCTTCAGGACTTGCAGACAAGCCAAACTCTTTCATGGCCAGATTGGCAGCTTCTCTGGCGGTGGTGTCTCTATTGGCCAGTAAGTAGCGGCTTTGCTGATCTGCCTTGAAAATGCGCAGCACCTGGTCTTGCAACTCTGTAAATAAAGAAAGTGTAAGCAAACCATAAACAAAGGTATACAACAAACTTCTAAACCTCAACCAGCACTAGGATCCAAACATTCCTGCATAGCAAAGACAGCATGCAACTTCTAGAACTATATTAGATGAGTTAACGAAGGACATGTCGATGAGGTAGATGCAAATGACGAGAGATGACGGAGACCCTGATAACAAAGCCAAAGGGGTTAACTGGAGATCCAGATCAGGCAGAAGTGTCTAGATACTGAAGAAAATATGTTGAAAAGTGCAATGTCTTGAAGAGAATAGTAGAAAGATACATTTTTTGAAGGAGACAAAACAGGCAGAGATTTATTGGAAAGTAAAGCTATTAAAAGGACAGCTTCTTTAGTAACAACTCGATACTTGAATAAAAGTAGAATCTGCTCTGCTTGGTATACCCCCCTAAGCACTGACTATAAAATTACTTCAACCAATTTTCAATCTGTAAAATTGTTGGTACACTATTTACACCTAAAAATGAGGGTGGATGAGGTTAGTTTAGTTTACTTAACACTTTTTTTATTATTATTAATGTTAATCACATTGTTATTTTAATGCTTTTATAATTATATGAAATGGAATAAAAATAAATATTAATCGATGTCATTCATTGAGTGATTACTAATAAATAATTCAGTTGTTAAAAAAGAAAAATCTATAATGTTTTAGTTTTTAGCAATATTTTAGTTAGCTAGTTACTTTATTTATCCAAAAGATCTTAATCCAGAATTGGAAAGAATTGAAAAGTTTAAACCACGAAGGGAAGCCTGTAGATATCACAGAAACAATTCAGAAACTTGGTATGGAAGTTATGATGAAGTGATCCAAAAATGTAAATTCTGTCATTCATTCTTCTGCTTAAGAATGTTGGTAATCAAAGCTTTGGCGGTCCCCAGTGACTTCATAGTATTCTTGTCTTGCTATGAATGTCATTCGGGACCATCCACTACTTGTTAAAGAACAACATTCTTCTTACGTGTGTGTGTGTGTGTGTGTGTGTGTGTGTGTGTGTGTGTGTGTGTGTTCAAGAAGAAACTCCAATACAATTTGGAATAACTTGAGAGTGAACAAACTATGATTATATTTTCTTTTTTGGGTGAACTATTACCTTTGGCAAAATTGTAAATATGCATACAGGTAAATACTATAGCATGGCATTTTATTATTAAATGCTTTTAATAATAATATGATAAAGTAAAATAAGCATTACATAATAAAAATGTTGTAAAGCAATGATGTTAACCGATGAGAAGCTTCAACTGAATCTACAGAAAGAAAGACAAAACAGTTACAGTGGTATCTCAGCTATAGTGTAAAGAACAATCATTTAACTACTGGGCTTAGCCTAGTGGCAAGGTTTTCACATGGCACAATGTGTATGGAGTCTACGCCGACAGGCCACTGAAATAAAACAGAGACAATGTAATAAAGTGTGGAAATAGTCTCACAGCCTTTAGGGCATTTTTATTTGATCTAGAGCGTGACTCAGGCTTGCCAGACAACTGGCATAACACAGTATATTGACAAAAACACACGGCAACAGTGCTGTTACACCCCTTTTTTTTTTTTTTTAAATGAGAACTTCCCTCAAGTCTGTTTTTATCCACAAATAACAAATCATTCATGGTAATGCCATTAGTGTGAAAACTTTGCCTCTGACTCAAGTTCTGAAAACAAATCAGATCAGTAAACCACTGATTACTACACAGGGCTGAAAAGATCAGCAGACCGAAGAGAAGGAAAGACAGTCAGCCAAAGAAAACTACAACAGATTGTGATTGATAAAGACAGACAGGCCGCTACATAAGACATGTTTCTATAAAGAGGAATGGCTATCTAGAGGAAAAAGAGGAACTATATGACAGGTGTCTAAAAAGGAGACCAGATCTGCAGCAGTGCACAAATACTCACGAGTGAATCCAGGTGCTGTGAGCAAGGAGAGGGTGGCGGGATCATTAGTACATTGCACAGATATAAAAGGAAAGCAGGAATATATAAAGCAGCAGTGGAGCAGAATGCATACATGTGTAGATGAATCCACAGTAAATACAGTACAAAGAGGTAGAAGTGAATTATGAGTAGCAATTATACTGCATGTTACAATACAGCAAACTCAAATGCTTGATCACAAGTTTAAGGCTTTTTAAGCTATGTTTTATACAGCACATGTGCTTTAATTACATGATATAAATATAAAACAAAAAGTTCAAAAAAGTGTTCATGACTCAATATGTAGAACTATAGCTAGCTACATCTAACAGTGCACTGCTAGCCTGCATCATATTCTCATATTCAATACTAATATATATATA
>CAIGQZ010032649.1:6706628-6727559 GCA_903798205.1 Danio tinwini | reverse complement strand
ATATATATATACACACACACACACACACACACATATATATATATATACATATACACACACACATACATACATACACATATGCTTTTACCTGGTGGCTGTGTACTGTAGTCGATGATGCGTTGTTGGCCCTGTGCCAGGTCAGGGTTACTGGATGAGAGAGTTCCACTCACTGGCATAGTGGGTGGAGTCTGTTTGTTCTGCCGTAATCCTACAATGCTGTCATCCTGAGTCTGCCCCAACCCGAGGTCACTACACAACAAACGCACAATGATTCAGCATGACTTGATGGAAAATGAACATTAATCTATCAGAATTCCCCACATAAACCACAGACCTTAGTCAGGGTAGTGTCATATTTCATCTTATGAAAATGTAGTCACGATAGATAGAATTACAATGTGTTTTTACTGTTGTTTAACAACAAACCAAATGTTCAGCTGAAAAAAAAATCTATTAAACATTTATGTGATTATTTTATATATGACTTTTTCTTTTAATCATGTGCCATTGTTGTGACTGAGTATTTTAACCCATGCAAAATTCAATATGGTGTTCCATGCTTAAATGCATATTCTTTCATTACTAAGATGACAAGATTCATATGTTGGTCTCTTCTCTTTGAAGATGTATGCATGAAAAAGACAATTCTGGTGTAAAACAGAAAAATCTGGATGGACTTGGCCAAAAATCAAAACTGTTTGCTTATAAATAATTATTAATTTGAATAATCTAAGTTATGTAAGACTTTAATATAACTGACATTTATTATATTAATTATATGACATTTTATTGACAGTAAAATTTCATTGACAGCGAACGAGACGTGTCATAACAGCCTTGCCATGACAGCACAGTAGCGCTATTACAAGCACCAGGAACAATTATAATACATAGAAATGTCCTGTTGGAATGTTATTTGAGTGTACTTGTTTTTTTCCAATGAGTATGTGCAGTTCATGTAAGGATAAGTATGTGTACATGAGTGGAATATCCACAGAGCTATTATGAACTTTGAAAGAAGCGTTTGCATGCTAGTTCATAAATCCCACCGCTGCTCTTGAGCTTTTGTCAGCGCAGCAACAAATCAACCTTGCATGACATTATCTATTGAAATGTATGGATTTCATAGTGCAGCGCTTAACGTGTCTGGTGTGACAGTCGTTTAGTTCATAGCCATTTTCCTACTGTAGAGTCAGCAATAATATGAGAAGATAAGTTTGTGCGTCTGTATACCTGTAAGGTTTCTGAGGTAGGATGCTCATGCGTGTCTTGTCTAGAATCTTCATCAGTTTGTTTCGGCCACCCACTGTATGAGCTTTGGCCTTCTTGCTAATCTTTTCTTGACCTATGACATCAGAACCAGCCCCAATTTCAGGTATAGAATATCTACAGTTTTTTTTCCCGTCACCAATCTTTGGAAGATGAGGAACGCCGTTTTTCCTTTCCTCGGCCACCCTTGCCACCAACTCCTTGAAGACTGTAAAAAGAGAAAGTGAGTAAGCAATAAAAAACACTGAAATCAGCAGTTTGTGTGCTGGAAGGTGGAAATCTCACCAAGGAGGTTGGTTTTGACACTCATACAGAGCTGTATGTTGTTCCTGAGAATTTCAGTTGCTTTGGACAACTGCACATTCTCAAACGTCTGCCCATTCACCTCCAATATCTGCTCATCATCAAAGGATGAGATAACGAGAGAGAAAAAAGGTGTTAAAGGATGTGCTTGAATGTCTTAATGCTGCATAATATTGATGACTGAAAAGTGTTACCTGGTCCCCACGCTTAAGCCCCGCCTCCTCTGCTTTGCTGCCAACCTCCACGCTGCTGATGAAGAGGCGTGTCCCCCGTTCAGCTCCTCCAATAAGGGTGAAGGGGAGGGGGATCTCTCGAGCCATCCTGGTTACAGTAATCACTCTAGGTTTGGCTTTAGCTGCACAAGCGATGTTGAGCAACCTCAACTGACCGGTCATTTTCTGCTCAGATAAAAAAAGAGGACATTGATGAGAAGGCTTGTCTGATAACGTGATAATTTATTGTAAATTTTAACTGTGTTAATTAATGAAAAATTATAAAATTAGGAATAAATGCTTTCATGTTGTTCACACCTCTCTTTCCAGATTGCTTTGGAATTCCTCCAAAAAACTGGTCATATCAGGGTCTCCTTCAAAATCACTAAAATGATTGTTAACCCATAAGAGAACAACCCGGGTTACCTGTGTAAAGAGAATGAAGAACTGTGAGTTCAGTCGAACTGAAGATTAAAAGAGCGTTTCTATAGTAAAAAAACTGATTTGGTCAACCTACCTTGTCCCGTAAACAGGGGTCATTAAACCAGTCTAGAAGTCTCTGTCCCAGAATCAGAGGACTGGGCAGAAATGTACGATAGGTTAAGAGGAAGTCCTCAATATATGTGGGGTCAACGATTGAATGGTCCTCCACTAAGTGCTGCATCAGCCTCTCAGCAGTTCCCTGAAAAAAATGTATGTAAACTTGTATATCAGAATCTAGTCTAAATTGACAGACTTAATTATTTTCTGATATAACTATGTTGAAACATAAAACATTAAGTCTGCAAGTTTATTTTAATATGTTTTAAAGTGATATTTATTCCTGTAATGGCAAGGCTGAATTTCCAGAAGTCCAGTCAAGTCTTAAGTGTAACATGATCCTTCAGAAATTAGTACAATATGGTGATTTAGTGCTTATTTACCATTTAGATCAATGTTAAATAGAAATGAAAGTTGTGATGCATTTTAGTATAATCCGAATTCTATTTAAAACAGAGAGTCAGTCTTTATATATTACAACTGAGTTATTAGATTCACACATAAAAAAATAATAATTTAAATAATTAATAAATCAGATTTCTCAGCGGAGCACTTATTTAAGTCTGTCAGATGTTTTCAAAAGACAGTGGTACCTTGACAACAATGTGTCCCTTGCGTGTGCCCGTCCTGTCGAGTTCTCGATGTTCTTTGACCATAACAATTTCCCCTTCCTCCTCCACTCGCTGTGTGTTCTGCTCAACCTGATTCAGAATGCAGCAATATTCCTGCTGGGCAATGCACACAAACTACACACACAAATAATAACATTAGTTGCAGATTTTTTTGTGTCATCATTTAAAAAAATAACTTAAATTGGCCCTTTATCATATTCATTAGGGGATGATCAATTTAAATAAAATTGCATTTCATAAATACAAATGCTTCAATTTAATTTTAATAGATTTACTTTATTAAAATAGAAGAGCCCATTTAATTCCTCACTAGACTCACCTGACAGTCGTCCACTTTGGTTCTCATTACTCCAGTCATCAGCTGTTTCTCCATAGATGGACAGACACCAAAACTTTCACCCATACCCACACTTTCACTGCGGCCATCCAGGTATATCACCTCTACTGCTCCATTCAGAATGACTGACCACGAGTCCAGCTGAAACACACAATTATAATGCCTGTTATCCTCAGAACACAAATTAGGAGCTGAAATTCAGCAATGAGTCCAGCCTCACCTCTTCACCGTGGTTAAGCACGATAGTTCCGGCGCGTTCCACGACCGCGAACACCATAACAGCACAGAGTTCTCTCCGCACTGAAACACTCAGACTGGCAAATGCTGGAAGCTGCTGAACAAACTCCAGCAATTGCTCTGTAAACAGAAACAGAATGAGTAATTGAAAGAGAAACCGATAACACATAGAAAGTAAAAACGAAAGTGCATCATCATATTGAATTTCAAATCAATGAGGGACTCAAGCTAAAAGTACCAATGTCATCATCTGTTCGGTCCATAGGGTCTTTTTCAAGACAGTCTCTCACGATATCCCGACTCATAAGATGGTCCGTTCCCCTTCCTACGTCTTCATCATCATCATCCTCGTCCGAGTCCACCGCTGTTTCAGGAAGCCCACTAAGATCCATGTCTCCACACTCACTCTCAGTGGCCTGCACAAAGAAACCATGTGAGCTCTAAATGTTTGCTAATTTTGCGCTGACAGTAGCTATGTTTCCATCTAAAGATGCAAATTTAATTTATGCGCAAAACTGGAATATTGCATAAAAGACGTGCGAATAAAGCAGCGTTTCCATCAAACGAGACAAAGACAACAAAATCGTCACTTCCTGATTTACTGGCAGCAAATATCAAAAGTAAAAACAGAATTTAATGGGGTAGGAGAAGCTGTGTGAATCTTTTCCTTGTTTAATAAATGACTTGCGTCTCAGAAGACAATGCAATGAATGTGTGGTGGCATTTGAAGATGTGAGACGCAGAGCATAGACGCTCTTAACAGATCTAGAAGTAATTAATAATACAGTATAATACCACTAATACTGAAATGGTTAAGGCGGTAGAATGACCAAAACAACATTTTAGATGTTTTACAATGCGTTCAGCCTGCTGGTGTGTCCAACACACATTGTTATCATCACATTAGGGGTGTCAAAATTAATTCTTCGATGCACCACGATGCAGTAAAATTCATTATCGGTTCAGTGATAGATCTTAACCAGTTATTACGTACTGACATCATTTACCTCATATACGCTATTTTTCAGTAGTTTACTATGGTGAGGGAGGTGAGTAATTAAAATGCTCCAACTACTTTAAAAAAACACAGAAACTCTGCACACGTTTCCTCTCCTCTCGGCTGTTACTTGTGGATCCAGACACAAGCACGAGGTTTTCTCCACCGCATCTATCATGGATCAGCTTTGATCGTCGCTGCCGTTTATCAGTGTCGCTTATCGGTGAACAGCGCCAGAGTGTTAGAGCTAATCGCAGCCTTTCTGTTGAGCGGGTGACTGATCATAGGCGTTTAACAACTTGCTCAACAATGGTCAAAAAGCAAGTGGGATCATATTTATGTTTGTTTATTTGCTATATAAATGCTCATATTGTTCTCTGTATGTACTTGAGTTTTGTTTAATCCATTTAAAAAGAGTTTTTTCTTTGACCAGATCTAATTAAAGGGTACATTTATCTGACTTGCTTGTATTAAAGGACAAAATTGTAATACAAATACACAGAAAATGTATTTATAAATTATACATTTTAATACAAGAATTTTTGTGCTGTGAGGTAAAATAAAAAATTGTTTATGGAAAGCATCGCTGATGCACCGAAATATCGAATTGAACCAAATCGATGGCATAATAATTGCAACCTAACCGTGAGACCACTGCAGGTTCACAGCTCTATATCACATAATCTCTTATAACAAAATCACATAACTTTTTTTAATGCCCATACTGATTCCTCGCCATGGTGATTGGCCAATACCAAGTACCGATTCTGATGCTTCAAGCTTTATATTACTTTAACATTGCATACAGCACATTTTCCCTCCAAGTGTGATACTTAAGTGGAGATCTCTCCTTTCCTAAGAGAATAAATGAAGGATGTTGCATATAATCCCTCAAACATGTCTCTTATAATTATTTAGTGTGGACATGTCATGGTCAGAAGCTGCTTTACAGAAAAGAATAGATAAAACATAAAAAAATTAAGAAAAACGACTAACAAAATAATTTGGAAACATTGCAAATGATGAAAAAAAGAATTCAACATGTCTTAATCAAGAAACAGTTTGGAGCGCATATTTGATGCATAAGAAGTTAAAATGGATCTTCCTCTGTTTGTAAACCTGTAAACGAACACTTGAAATCGGTTCATGAGATCGGCCAGATTGGCGAGAACCGATCTAGTCGAAAAATGTGATTATCGGCCGATACCGATCTATAGCAGATTGATGTGAGCATCCCTAGTTTCTATCATAGTTTATGCACATCTTTTGTTATTGAATTAAAAGAATATCCTACTCGTATGTTTTTTATGCGCATTTTCAAAATTGATGCGCATCTTGGCGTTTCCATCTACCTATTTTTATGCGCATATCCAAAATGTGCATAAAAATAGGTGGATGGAAACAGCTAATGAGCACATACATTCAACATTTGATTAGTGTAATGGCTTCTGTGTAAATCCAAAATCAAACTAAAAGTGCTTCAGGGGTAGTTAATGTGTCAATGTTCTTTAGATAAGGGATTCATAAGATAATAATAATTGTATTAGAGATAATAACAGCCCTGCTAATGCTAAAACTAAGGCTTTTTTTGTAAGTTGTTTTGAATGTGATTTGCTTGTTCAAATGGCAAAAGTGTGTGTGTTTGTGGTGTGTGATGGCATTTTGACTGGATTGTGTTTGTGCACGCTGTGGATATACAGTACGTGTGCTCATGTGTATGGCTGATCTGTGGATCAAAAGGTGTATGCGCTTGAGCACCGACATGAATAGGCTATGGAGAGGTGACAGATGGACCACAGAGGAGGGCGGGGGGGTCCTCTACTGGACAGGATTTTAATGTGTACGAGTGCGTGTTTGTGTGTGTGTTTGTCCCAGATGTTCACAATAAATCTCTGTGAGGATGTGCTTCTGTTGCAGAGTAAGAAGATTGCTTTCTAGCGGGATAGAGTCTCTTGTCACCTGGTAAATATCCGATAGGCTGCTGCTTCCTGAATCACTGGCGATGCTGGAACGTGATTGGCTGGAAGTCATATGAGAGTGGCAACTGTCGGAGGGGTGAAGCTTTGAGAAGTCGGTTGGGAGCTGTAGAAGAAATTAAAACTATTAGAAAAATCAATAATACATCAAATTTATATGCAAGTTTTATGGAAAAATATATAAAATTCTTTAAAAATCATCAGCATTTTAAAAACCTTTCAGCTTAAGTTCCTGCAGCACGGCACAAAGTTTTAAAACTGCATGTATGAGAGAAGCATCATTAAAAGCTACAGTAGAACACATCAAATGTTCCCTAAATAACCTTGCGAGCATTTGTGCAAACAGTCTTTTTCCCTAGATCCAAGTTGATCAGGAATCTAAGGATTAATTTTAAAGCCCTGTGTGAGTGTCAGCATAATTACACTTTAGTGAAATGAATAATGTGCTCCCACATGCACACGAGTTCAGCTTAATGGTGGAATTTAATAATAGAAGATTCTAATAATCCATCTACTAGGATTTGTTGATAAAAATAAACAAAAACAAACAGTATTATACCTAGAACTCTGGCACATACCCTTGATGCATACATCAGCAGTTTATGATAACTGCACTGCACTCCAATTTAAATTTAAAATATATTAGAAAAAAATAGTATCCCTTCTAATAATTTCCATGTCTTTTAATGGTCTAATTAAACTTTATATCGTTGTCAAAATTATTCACTCTCCTGTGATTTTTTTTCCTTTTTCAAATATTTTCTAAATGATGTTTAACAGAGCAAAACAATTTTCAAAGTAATTCCAAAAATATTTTTCTTCTGAAGAAACTGTTATTTGTTTTATTTTGGGTAGAATAAAAAAAATAAGTAAAAAATAATAATAATAATAAAAAAATAAATATTTTTTTTTTACCATTTTAAGGTCAATATTATTAGCCGCCCTAAGCAATATTTTTTATGTCTAGAGAACAAACCATTGCAAACAATTGCGTTTTAGGCTGAATACTAGTGAATATCGTGTCAAATATTATGTACTGTCATCATGGCAAAGATAAAATACATCAGCTATAAATAATGATTTATTAAAACTATTATGTTTAGAAATGTGTTTAAAAAAAACTTTCCGCTAAACAAAAATTGGGAAGAAAAAAATACAGGGGAGCTAATAATTTAGGGGGGTTAATAATTCTGACTGCAACTGTATATTTTGGTGCTGTGTGTAACATCCAAGCTCACACAGCAAAAAAAAAAAAAAACCTCCAACGAAATGTAAATCTAGAGCATCTGCGAAGCACTAATGTATGCCTTTAATCACTAATGCATGGCTTTAATCAGTTAATGAACCAAAATAACGATTATACCTGCTAGCACACCCACACCCACCCCAACATACTACTGTATAACATACCCTGAGGCTTACTACATTACAAATTGATGGGTTCATGTACTTATGCCCTAGATCAGATGGCCTACATACAGTAACCCTACAACAAAATCACATGCAGAATACTTGCACGCGACTCAAAAACTCAATAGCGGGATGGTGAAATCATTGCAAAGACGATCTATAAAATCACAAACATAAAAAAGTAAATAAATCAATGGTAACCAACTCTTAAAAAGCAGGAAATATATTTAAAGATGCAATGAATGTTGAACAATGAAATAAGAAAGCAAAAAATGCAGATTAATAGAATATATATATTTAAAAAAAAAAAAACGAAGCACTTAAAATTCACAACACAATAAAATCAGCAATCAAATTACATAGATTAATATTTCAGAAATAATTTAGAAAACAAATAAAACACTGAATTTATTTAAAATGACCAACAAGTTCCACACTAAAACACACCAACTCCTGAAATTCAATTAAAAACTTCCAAATATTCAGTTCACAATATATTTAGGAACCTTCTTATTTTAAATAATGATTTCTACAAAAAATTGTCCATCAGATTCAGCTGATCCCTAATATTGCACACACAAAAAATAAAAATGCATGAATATAACCTGTGCACAAAAGAACAACGCATTTTGTGTCTGTGTGTCTGTAATACTCACAGTCCTGCTCTCCTGTCCCCTGACTCCATAGCCATGAGACAGAACTAGCTGTCTCATAGCCTGCAATACTGAATGCCCAACCA
Source organism: Danio tinwini (assembly GCA_903798205.1). NCBI lineage: Eukaryota > Metazoa > Chordata > Actinopteri > Cypriniformes > Danionidae > Danio > Danio tinwini. Next base: position 6,718,907 of record CAIGQZ010032649.1, on the reverse strand, counting down.
TCCTGTGTGCATTCAAGCTAACCTTGAAAACATATTCATCCTCTTTTTGAAAAACTAACTATCCTAACTATATCAACCTGAGACTCAAATATCTCTTTCATCAATACACTCTGAGAGAGAGAGAGCATCACTCTCTACTGAAATCTGCCCATCACCACAGTAACAGACAGTTCTCTGGCAGAGCGGGATGCTTCTGTAGACACACTTTTCATCTGACCCTGCCCCTGCATCCCACTCACACACACATACATACACACGCACACCAACGCGAGATCATGGGATTATCAAGAGGCTGGTATTGTTTAAGCGAAGGAGGGTGGGGGGATGGTTGACACCCACTGCCCTACTAAACCAGTCACCAGGGTCAGCCCAGTGGTGACTGACAGCTCACTGAACAATCAGGATGTCACATATATATAAAATGAGCCCGCCTCTCTGCTGCCAATCATAATCAGGCCCATCCCAAGTGAGAGGATAATAAAAAAACTAATGCAACAGGAATAAACGCTCAAAGTGCCACAAGCGGAAAACAGAGAGCGATGGAAAAGAAGATAGGGAAGCTTTTACCAGATTACATTAATAAGAATGTTACTAAGACTTTGGCTGTGTTCCAAAACTTAGTGATCTATTTTTTGGGGGGGGCAGGGGGATGGGGGTGTGGCAAAGCGCGGTTCACTTGGGCTCAGGCACGGTATGCTTGTAGTGTGAAGGCGTACTCACACTATGGACAGTTGCCTTGAACCGGGCCGAAGCACACTTGTCCCCCCTCCTGCCTCACCAGACGGCCTGCACTCGCGTTGCATTCGGGCCTGGCCACGCTTGCATCATCGATGATGGGCTGTTCAGAAGCACTCTCGCTCAGCACAGTGGAGATTTCTTTAGTTATATCGTTTAAGTCGTTTGATATGCGGTGACACGCAGTAAGATATTTTGTCAAACAGATCCGCCATTTTTGATGCTCATAAACCATCATAAAGTCCTCGTGCTGCAGGAATTAGGAGGCTTGCTGAAGGTGCAGCTGACGTGCAGTAAGGGGTTTGCATCTTTAATAAACGACGACAATTTTGCGATCATTAAACAGTATGAATGATTCATTTATCCATATTAAACAGTCCCTTAAAAGTCACATCTCGCTTTTAGTTTCGGGCTCAGGCAGAGCACTCATAGTGTGAGTACGCCCTGAGTGCAAAGCGTGCCCGAAACTGAAGACGAGATGCTCTTGGTAACTTGGTATTATATGGTTGTCCATTTATCAAGAACCTTGGTGTGATTTTTACTAAAATTTTACATTTAATAAACATATCAGTGCTGTAGTGTAAGCAAGTTTTTCTCCCAGTTGAGGCTTCGAGTTCTATTCATTCTTCTATTATGTCAAGATTAGACTATTGTAATTGTTTATATGTTGGAGTAGATCAATCATCACTTCGGTGCTTAAAATTAGTCCAAAATGCAGCTCAACTACTAACTAAGGACTGGAAAACACAAAATCTCTTCATTGTGATGTGGATGATGTTCAAATCTTTCTACGCATCAAAACTAATAATAGAGACTCAGTCCAGGCTTTGCTTAATTGTATAAGAGATCTTAAGGAATGGTTGGAGCAGATGTTTTAATGAGAATAAAACAAAAAAAAAAAGTTTTTGGTCATCTTGGAGATTTTAGTGGATGTGTTTATGCTCTTTTATATAGTTGTCTATTTATCGAGAATCTTGGAGTGATTTTTTTCTATAATAATTTTTTTTAAGTTTTCATGTAAGGAGTTCAATTAATTTTTTTATTATGTAGAAATGGAGAATATTGTAAATGTTAGATTAAATCAATCATCACTTCAGCGCTTAAAATTAGTCCAAAATGCCGCTCAATTACTAACCGGAAACGGTCTAAGCATTAGCCCAGTGTAATACTGCCAAAAATGCTTTTCTTGTGAGTTTTTTGTCTTGTTTCTATTTCAAATATCAAAATCAAATTCTTAAATCAAGTAGCAAATATCTTGTTTTCAGAAATAATAAGTCAAATTTAATTAAATGAAATGGTAAATAATGTGCCAATGGGGTAAGCAACATTCTTGTTTTCGATTTGACATAAGATTATTTTGCTTACCCCATTTGGCAAGCTATGTGGGGAAAAACTCAAACATTTTCCATTCTCAATCCACTGGCCCTATTTTTACACAGGTTGGGACCAAGTTTTTTTTCTGAGATTGTGAAGCTCTTAAATGACAGTTATTTTTAATTGTGCAACACAAATAAAAATTCAATCAAATTGATCTGCTTTGATGTGTACTAATATGCCGTTTACACCAGTACGTTTTTTTTTACATTTTAAAACCAGCCAGTCTGGTGTTTTTATTGCGTTTCAGAAAAACAATCTCTGTCTATGCTATACAGCCTAAAGCACATTCTATTTGAGCATTCATGCTCATTAGGCATGCACATATCTTGCCAACATCCATATTTGCAGTCTACTGCTAATGTAATGGTCATATGAAAGGGATTCGACAAATCAGAAAACGATACACAATAGTTCAGAAGACCAGTCAGAGAGTCTTCTGTTCTGTTTTCAAAAGTGTGTTTTAGTCCATCTATAATCAGTTTTTGCAGGTCAAACACAACAATAAATGGTGCTTTTCATGTGAGGTGCTGGAAGACTCCAGTTATTTATTACAACTTTTCTGCTTGAATTCAGCTAAGCTAAAAGCAATGCATATTTGTATTGCAATGCATTTTTTCTTAAAACATTTAAAGCCTGGGAACACTTCATTTTCTATGGTACATTCTCTTTAGTGCACAGTTGAGCATGTAAGCCTTTTAGAGTATGCTCCACTGACTATCAACACAAATGAACACTTTTGGTGGGTGCTTAATACCTAGTGAACCTTTGTTTTGAATGCTTAAAATCATACACTCACTGTTGCCTGCGCTATGTTATAAACAGCCTACATGTATACAGTGTGCATAGACATAAGCAAGAATGTCATGAACGCATGAATGTGAAAGCTGCAGTGTGTACTTTGTCATACCATCATAAAGATAATTATACTGTTCTAGGGTGTGAAATTTTTTGCCAAACAGTCGATGTTGAAATAATGTTGAAACAGAGTAAAACTGGACCACAGTTTAGTAGTTTGAGGGTTATTAATTAATAGAATGAGTAGGGACGTTACCTGGGATTTGGGGCATTCCTGCAGCAAGACAAAATAAGAAACACATTAATACACAATCCACATATTAATGCAAAAAAAACCTAAATACAGTAATGGTAAATGTTAAAAAACAAGACAAGTGTCAGATAAGCTCTGTTTTGAGTTCTAAAACTGTGGCTCTCAAACCTTCTGACTTGAATCCTCTCTATTTTCCAACATAATATTTAAAGCCCTTATATAAACTGGATATTTCTGTTTTAATTACTATTAAATGTTTGTCTAATTGCTTGTTTCAAATTTGTTTAATGAATATTAAAAAATGTATCAACTTAGTTAAATGAATTAACCACAATTATTACAATTAGGGATGCACCGATACCATTTTTTAAAGAACTGATCTGATCCCCAAACTAAAAATCTGAGTATCGACCAATCCGATACTGTGCCACTTTTTATTTATTTATTTATTTATTTTTTATACATAATACAGTTTCTATAGTTCTGTGAATCATAAACTCAAATATATCTTAATATAATATATATCTTCTTTAGTAAAAATGACACACCTATAGGTCTGCTGATGCTTGCTGTAAACTAGGCTACATTCTTTTTAGCATTCGTTACGGCATTGAGAGGATCTGTTGTGGTTCAGCTTATGTTTCCTTTTTAATATTGAGATATTTTCTTTGAAATCTGTAAATGGTTACCACTATTGACTCTCATCGCTGGTAAAAAAAGCCAGCCTTTTAGCAAATCCTGATATTTTCCTGCAAGTTGACGCAGACTAAACTGTCTGAGGCCAGTTTTACTTAAACACACCCTAGCCTAAACTCGCCTTAAGTGAGATGGAGAAAATGAAAGCACATCAGCACTGAGGAAAAATCAGATGCACTATAACACATATTACAAGCACCTAAAAATTCATCTGTACTTCACATTAAACTATCAAATGGCTTCAGAAGATTTGGGATATAGTAGACCTACATGACAACTTTCTATTGCCTTATAAAATACTAAATTTATGGCTTTTTTGGTTTATAAATTACACAGAATATAGCGCACGTGCAGGATAGGATTTAGATCGGTCCCAGCTGGCCAATACCCAATTGAGCAAGATTATGCGGTACCGAGTCGATATCTGATCCAAGTATCGAATCTGTGCATCCCTAATTAAAAAATTATTAATATGCCAAAGCTGCATGAACTTCAATAAAAACTACATTAAAAACATGTGATTTTAGTTTATATTTAACGTCAGTTTATTTAGTCATTTTTTATTTAAACAAGCACAAAATAAGTAAATACTGCACATTTCTATTAAGATCAGAAAAATTATGAAATTACATTAAAACACAAATCATTTCTGAATTTAAATTATTTTAAATCAAATATAGGGCTTCCCCTGATTGAGAACCACTGGGTTGGGATGTAAACACTATAATAAAAGTAAAATCAAGTAGAAAAAGTTACTTTAGTTATTAATAATTACCTAATTAATAATATTATATTATTATTAAGGTGAAGTCATATTAGTAATTTCAACAGAAATCCATGTGATTGATTTTCATAAGTGGATAAAAAAAATTCCCCATGAAGATGTTGCAATGGATACAAGCTGGTCACATGAAACCACAATACTGACCAACAGAAACTTTATTTTGAATGTGACTTGAGTGTGTGTGTATGGAACTTTCCCAGAAAAGGTAATAATGTGTATCATTTTTGTGTATGTGTGTATAAGAGAGAGAGAGTCAAAGAGAACGTACTGAGTGGTATCCAGGTGGCAGAGGGGGCTTGCTGACTGGATAATTATCAACGGTATCAATTATGGTCTGCCGCTCTCCCCGCTGGTTTATTTTTCTAAACCTTCTTCTGGATTGTCGATGAGATGCTTGTCTTTGGAAATACTCGTCATTGTCATCCATGTAGTCCACCTGAGAGAGACAAGAGAGGAAAAGTGTATCCCAATCTAACGGATGAATGGCTTATTGCACATACACCGGCCTTTGTAACTCACCACAATCATTTCTGAAGCCTCAAGGACGATACACTCACAACCACGACGCAAACTACCAGCAGAACGCTTACCAAAACTGAAATGAAACAGCATTCGTGACACAAAACAAAGAACAGGACAAGACACAGAAAGAGAAAACGAGGCAAATCAAACACAAAACACAAGTACCTGCTGCGGGGCAGAAACATAGACTCCTTTATGAAGACCGAGCCAGACAGGAGGATATACCAGCAGGTCCCGATGTCATCAGGACTAGAACAAACACACACACAGATATAAATATTACAACACTACACACCCTGAAAAGCTCATTTCTATTTTAGTCTATTCTTACTATATTCTGGGTGGAGCAGTGACCTAACAATAAACATGCCATAATGAGCAAAGGAAACACAAGTGATGAATCATAAATGTGGGTGAAGGAGTCTTGGTCAATTCAGTATGTCCCAGAGCATGAGGGCATCTGTGGTTTGTTGGTCTCGAAAAGGTCAGAAATGAAGTGTCCGTCTGTCTGTCTGACAAGCATTCAAAATGACCGCTTTTTTATGAACAAAACAATATGAAGTGTTTTACCAAAAAACAGTTCTGAGCTTCTGTTTATGTATTAAGTATTAAGGTTATGATTTTATGAGTTAAGAAAGTCTCCATCATGCTGCAACAAAATGTTTTCTTACTTTTGTCTTGTTTGTAGTTCAAATAGCTAAACTAATTTAAATCAAGAAGTAGGGCTGTGCGATTAATCGAAATTGAATCGTGATTTGAAATGTTGCGATTAGCTAAATTGCAAAAGGCTGCGATATGACATATTATTTAATTTCCCCTGCTCAGAGCAAATGCATGACTGCCGTCTGTGTGTGACACCCTAACTAGCCAATTGAGTCAACACACTTTCGTTCTGCCCAATCAGAATTGCGCAACCGAACTATGCAGAACGTCTACAGTTAAAAAAATTTACACGAAAGCACGGATGAGTGGGATGACGACATTTGCCGCTTCAGAAGCATTAACAGATGAATAAATATCAAAGGAAAACAGCACATCAGTAATATGGGAATATCTTTGTTTCAAAGTAACAGACACCAAACAAAAACCGGTCATTTTTAAGAGCTGTCGCAGAATTGTTGCCACAGCATGACGAAATACAACAACCAGCACGTAAAAAGCACCACAGGCAGCTATATGAGGAGCGTCTTGCTAAAAAGCAGGGGCGTAGATTTAGCATGGACGGAGGGAACGCGGAGAGGGACTAACTATTGAAATGTCCCCACCAATAATTTAATTCACTTCAAAAAATAATAATAATAATAAAATAAAATAAATAAATATTGCGCTGTCAATATTAACCTAGGCATGCAGAAAATGTTAAGTCTTATCTTTCCTCCGAGTCGCACCTCCCCGAAACACATATGAAAACTGTGATATGCACTGTAGCTGCGTTCAGAAAAGCAGCGCCAAAACAGTGCAGGGGAATTTCTGGTTCAAGAACTGTGTGTCACAGGTGAGGATGGGGGCATAAAGGATATAAAGAGCTTTTTTCAATGCAATGTGTAAGTCACATAACCTCAAGATCGCTAATGAATGAGTCCATTATGGTAATGCCGTTAATGCTTGTGTTTTCCCCCCATTTCAACGCACAGTCTATCGTTATAGCCGGCTGATATAGTCTGTGAATAATATGCCCTGAAAACAAACTGCAGAATAAACAGCTAAATGCAAAAGTATATGATCCCTGCCAGTTCTTCTGATCTCTCAGAGTAGCATGTGCAATTTCGGTTGAAATAGTTTTGTTAGAAAAACTACAGCCTGTACTCCATCTTTTATTAATACATGTTTAATTTGCACTATGGCTAAAATAAAAGGAAGTCTTTATAAAACTCGCTCTTTTTATCAGTTAATGGCCTGTAGCCAGCTTATTTGCAGTTATTCGCCTGATTTTCTATTTAATTATGAGGTATAAATATTACATTTTAAAATAATGTACTTTTGGTCTTTAGAACCACCCAAACTCCCCCTTTTTAACTTACTAAATTGTATAAAGAGAGGATTAATTAATAATATATTTTAATAGCATTTAAATAATTAATAGCAGCCCATATAGAAGGGGTTTGGGTGTTGTTAATTCACACGTTCCTACCAATGTCCAGTGCAAACTTACATTCTTGCTAAAATTTCAACTAAAAGTATTGCCAGTGACACTCAATCTAGTAGCAAACAACAGCAAAGTACAATTTCAGAGTTGTTTGTCAATATAAGTTAATATATTTTAAGTTCCTTTTAACTAACACTTACAGCATTTTAGCAGTAAGAAGCTAAAAGAAGCTACAGATTATTGAATTTTTGTCTTGACTACTAAATTAAACCGCAAATCAAATAGAAATTGCAGAATCTGAAAAAAAAAAAAAAATTGCTATTAGATATTTTCCACAAATCGCAAAGCCCTATGAATAAGCATTTTCTAGACACGCAAAAATATTGTCTTGTTTTCAGAAATAATTTCAAAATGAAGTGAATGGTTAAGCTAAACAATCTGTCAATGTGGGTAAGTAAACTGATTTGTGAAAACTAAATTATTTGACTTACCCCATTGGCAGATTATTTAGTTTGTTTAAAGGAAAAACGAACTTATTTTTACGTTATTATTTCTGAAAACAAGACTGTTACGGCCTTATGTATGTGTCTGTGTTGTTTTGCTTGTGCATGCTTTCTTTCTCTCTCAATCTCTCTGTCAATTCTCGTAGGACCGCCCATTCCAGTTTCCCAATCAATCATTATTATACTCTTTGTGACATCATCACCTACGCTGCCAATCAGGAGGGAAGCTCAAAGTTTAAAGGGACACAAGGATGGAAGCTCGTTCTCTTGCTTTTTGCCTTGCTTGACGTTTTGCTCTGTTTGTGTGTTTTTGGTTTGTGTTATGTGTATTATGTTGATTTGACTTTAGAATTTGATTTTGTACTTATTTCAGTTGTGGTATGCTGTTATCGTTTTGTATGTACTTGTTTCTGAATTCCCCTGATAATCGAGAAGTTTAGACGTCTTGTGACATGCATCTCGCAACACGCAGAAAACTCCACTGTCTAAACAAACAAGTTTAGAAGTGAGCACCACTCGTCGTAAGTTTTAAACGTATTTCAGATATGGCGTGGAAACAATGAAGATGTTTTGTTTGTTTATTTTCTATTAAACAGTTTAGAGGGTCATATTCAACCAGTTAGGGGTTTCTGTTATGTTGTTTTCTTTTATGTGATGCCGCTTGAAATCCTTTTTTCTTTAACAACATACATAACTGATTTATTTTTCTTTTATGAGATACTTCAACTTGTACATATTGTTTTTGTATTATTTGGTTGTTGTTTTGCTATTTTGCCACCAACAAACTGAATCCCATCAAAATGTTACCTCTTCAACCTCTAGAGCTAAAACTTTAAAGTCGTAACTAAAACTATATTTTTTGCTCGTCTAAAAAATGCTTCTTGATTTAAAATAATTTGTAGATATTTGGACTAGAACAAGAGAAAAACTATTAAGAAAGTATTTTTAGCAGTGCTATATTTGATTAGGAATACGGGAAAATGTTTTTACATTTGCAAAAAATGTTTTTTTATTGTACTTTTACATATATTTTAAAATATTAATTATTATGGTAATGACGTGTAAATCTTCAGCAGTCATTCTCTCATCTTCAGTGTATCAGGCTTTCACAGATATTATTCTAATATGCTGATTTGGGGCTCAAAAAAACATTAAGAAAGTTCAAATTAATATTTTTTTGTAAATTCAATAATTGACATTATTTTTTAGTTACATTATACAGGTCTAGTCAGTTACATTTATTACATTTGGATGCAATCTAGTGACAAGATCTAACCCTTAAGCACCTAATTTAATAGTCTATTCCCTAAACATGAGTTTGTTTTCCATCCTGAAGCAAGCCGGAGAAAAGTCTCTTATGCTCATGTGCAGTATGATTTGGTGAACAGACTGTTGGTGGTCCTTGTGCAATGGCATCCGAGGTTGAGACTGGTGGCTTTCAAACTATGCTGAGGGAAACCGTATGAGCCTACGCATTTTTGCACAACACAAATCCCAAGTGAAAAAAAGCACATGGCTGATGTTGTGTGTTTTGGAAAGCCCAAGCTTTGACGGCCTGGTTAATGTAGGCATTGCACCACAGTGGAGATTTACGACAGATAATGGGAGGTTACAGTTAGAAAAAAATGTGGGGGGGATGGAGGGAAAGTCAATGGGGATGGAGAATGTTCCAGGTTTTGTTGGGTTAGCATGACTACATTTTTTCCTTTGGAAACTTTTGACCTGGCATATGCAGTGCTAGGTTCACTCAAGTATCAAAAACCTAACAGTCTAGATACATTTTAGACAAAATCTATGAAAGAACCAATGCCATTTAAATCAAAACAATCCAAAACTAACTTTCTTCTGAGATTTTATTTTCTTCAGCATTTTATTTTCATGTTTAGCACCGTAAAATGGCTTGCTTTAAGAAAAAGGAAACGGATTGTATTGAGCGCTGTATAATATGGCATGACATGGCAGCAGAGTGTCAAACTGCAGACAAATCCACATTGTTATCAATAGATGCTTTCTTACCACTGTAATTTTAAGTGTTTAATTTTCTTTGAGAAGACAGAAGCATCTACTCTGCATTGTGAAAACACAAATTTATGGCAATTCATAACATTTTGATTTAGTAGTTAACTCGTATTCAATTGCACATTCTCATTAATTTATGGGTGGGCTTTGGGGTTGTGCCTCACCTAGTTGAAAAAAAATGTTTTTATATGAATTAAATCATAGTATTTCATATGAATTAGCTACTTTTCTGTCAATGTGTAAAACAGTAACATTTCCTCATGGGATAAAGCTGATGAAAGTTTGGAAATGCTACTGTTCTGTTTCAGAATAGACAGGCTAAAACAAAGACTTTGAAAACAAAAGCCTGTCTGTCCACAATTGCTCTCATTTTTAACGACAATACCAACCAAAATAAATAGGTGCATTACCACAACCTTCTACTCAGAAGTGTGGAACAGAGTTCTATATTCTATTTAGCAATCCCATTTCTCGAATGAAATCAAAGAAGACTTTACTTTATTTCTTTGACTAGTCTAGTCTGGATTATTGCATATAATTTTCTGATTCGTCAAGCCACTCTCATATGACTATTACACAACCGGTAGGCAGAAAGTACGAATTGCAGCAAAATATGTGCATGACCAGTGAGCGTGAATGGTCACGTATCATGTGTTTTAGGGTGTATAGTGTGGATAAAAATTGTTTTTCTGAAACAGTAAAATTGTCAGTCTGGATGTGGAGCGTTTTGATTCTAAAACACTGCTTTAAAATGAAAACGCATGCATGTAAATGCAGCCATATATAAATTTCTGGTTACTAATGTAGTCGTAACAAGTGGATGCAAGCGCCCCCTTTCTGGCATGGTAACAGGTTTTTTAAATTTTTTGACATTGAAAATACTTCTCTGCTGCACTCAACAATCCAGTAATCTGTTGTTGAATAAAAAAATGTATAAAGTCTACATATTTTGGCTGGTCTGCCTTAGCCTTCTAACAGTATTTGTCAATCTCAAAGTGACTGAGACGCCAATCACGATAAAGCAGGCAGAGTTTACAAGACACAGAAGTGGAGAACAAAGAGTGTGTGTTAAAATTGAAGAAGTGAATTGTTTAAAATATGACAACAAATGTATTATGTTACAAATGTTAAACAACGGTCAGTAATATCCAGTAGTGCAAACTACTATACTTTTTCCTTAAATACTGCCTTTTGAATAGAAAACAAAGCAAATTTATGTCATTCACATCATTCCTGATTGAATGTGACAAGAAATGCAGTTCTGCGTTTTTGATATGCATACAAATAAGGCAATTGAAAAATGTGTCCCCCAAATAAATAATCCTGCAGCATTCTGTTGTTTTACACTCAACATCATTGTAAATGCCTTAGTATAATTAAGCTTTTTTTATTTAAAATATTTTATGTATTAATTGATATTATGCTGCTAATGCAGTCAATGAGCTTAATTTGTACTGATCCCAGAACATTGCTTAAATTGCTTTAGCAGTACCACAAAGCAATTGGTGGTCCTGACAGAAAGCTTCATTTCAACAGGCAGTGTGTATGTGTGTCCATATTCAGAAAGCCGTTAGATGCTTAATCCCCGTCTGTAGATGCACATTACAGATTTAAATGAACTGAGCACCAGACAGATGTCGGTGTGTGTTTGTGTCTGAGACAGAGAGAGTGAGCAGATGTGTATGTGTGTGTGGATGAAATCATCCTCGTGACTTTGATGTAAACCTCTGATAAACTGACCTAGATAGAGATACATTTTCTGACAGCTTTTGTGAGAGTGTATTGAGTGTGTGTGTGTTCAGATACTCACTAGTATAAAACTTCATTAGCATCATGCTGTTCATATCGAACCGTCTCACACATCAACCTGCAATGAAAAAAACAAAGTTAATTACATCTGCTCTGTAATGAAGGGATGAAAAAGCCCTCACACACATACACACAGGCAAAAATGTGGTCTCTTACCTGAGCTGGTGTTCCCTCAGGTTGGACAGAGCTTCCATGCCATGGAGGTATGAATACACAATCTGCAAATCCTGCAAAAAAAAACCATAATATTTAGCAGTCACAGATTTTGCATGAAAGCCTGCTATCAAATGATTTTACAATTAGATCGATTGATTGATTGACATATTTGCACATTGTATTTGTTCGATCAGTGTTCAGTGATAAATGATCAAATAGTAATTATCTTATTATACATCTTATATTCTAGTAAAAAAGTTCTAAAAATAATAATAAATAAATAAATAAATTATTAAGGATGATAACTTTGAGGTTTGTTTTTTCACTGCTAATGTGTTGGGGACAACAAGGGAAAAACAAACCCAAAAAATGATTTAAGATGTTTTACGGTGTCACAAAGCATGTCAAACATAAAACAATGCAATAAATGTATAAATAAACATAAATATTATATATATAAAATATAAATATATATATATATAAAATTAATATAAAATATATATATATAAAAAAAAAATATATATATATATAAAAAATATATATA
>CAIGQZ010032649.1:6682570-6706528 GCA_903798205.1 Danio tinwini | reverse complement strand
ATATATATACACACACACACACTTTTTTTATGATAACAGAGTATAAAATCACTTAAATGGGGTATATGCACACAGACTTTTAATTTCAGTCAGCCAGTACCAGGGGTTCTGGTTAATTGTCATCCTATACAAAATTGCTGCATTTAAGATCTAATTTCTTTTAAAAAAACAGCTATCATCACTGTCTGGCTGAGATGTAAAGTGGGTATCAGACCAAACAAAAAGCATTTTTCTGTGCTATGTCTTTTACAGTATGGAAATTAATTTTACCCCTGTATTTTCAGTGGAGCTTCTGTGCTAGCCTGCTGCTAATGACGGCACTTTAACTGATTTACCTGATTATATTTGAATTACATTACAACATCGATGCTGTAAAAGGAACCGTCTGGAATTAAAAATGGTCACAAAGCTCTCACCGGAAGTTTATCACTGGCTGAAAAACACTAGCTGTGCATATAGCCCATTGCCCTTGCTTTTATTTATAATTTTTTTTATTATTATGCTTTTATTTAATATTTTTTATTATTTAATTTGCCTTAGTTGCTTAAACCATAAACATAGAACTTATTTAAAGCCTGCCTATATCTTTATGTCAAATGGAACAACTACGTCTTGAAACTTCACAGAAAAAAGCTGGGGAAGCTGAGGCTCTTGGGTCTAGCATTTTCAGTTTGTAAATTCTCATCTTTATTTCTAACCTATATATTCATGTCACTGGCTTTGTAAAACTGTGACTGTTGTCATCTTTTGTTTGTAAGTTTACTACATATATGCTTCATAGGTTGTGTATATACATTTATATGTATTTTTTCTTTTTTCCAATTAATTATTTAATTATTGCCAATTATTCTGTACTTTTTTTCTTCTCTTTAATGGTATTGCAGTTTTGCTATCTTATAAATGTTAAATAAAATATTATTTTATAAAAACCCTGCCTGCATATACATCAAAGGTCCAGTAGGAGGTGCCATATATATCTAAATATACATAGCAGTGACAAATGCATACCATTGACCAGAGAACACTGAGAACGCACAACCTTCTTTAAACACTACTTAACTCCACCCATCCTGAGTTATACAATCAGCGTTTAACAAGAATGGAATGTTTGCAGAAACTCCATCATTCATTCCTTCACTTTCAGATCCATTTCCTCGCTTCTGTTTTTCTCTCTACTTCTGTCACTGTGCTGTTCCTCTTATGACAAGATCCTCGCATTCACGTGTCTGATGCCATGGCATGATGTTTGTCACTGTCACAGTCATGCAATGTTAAGTGCACATTGTTGTGCTTCTGCTCTGACAGACAGTTCCTCACATGTGTCTTTGGAAATGTTTTTGTAAGAACAATTCTGATCAGGAAACTGGTTAAAGAAATCTTTTTCCGCTTTGCTGATGCCCATGAATGCAACATTGAGATCATATGAACCTATTATGTAGAGTTTCTGAACGAGGAAAGAGCTATGCAAATAACCATACTTGTGCTACTAAGTAGGCCTTTATTCAAACTTTTAAAAGCTAAAAAACCTTGAGGTGTACAAACCTCAAACCAAGTAAAAGCTTGCTGGTATTTAGTGTGGAAGAAGTCAAACTTGTATTTTATGCAAAAGCTGTGATTTTGGTCTAGATTATTGACCTGATTTACCAACACCTGTGGTTTCTTAAGACATTCATGTGTTCCTTTTGACAAGTTTAGAGCCACACAATAAGCATTTCCTGTGAATTTGGGGATGATGCAATTTCAAAACTTCACTGGTGTGATGAGGTCATACGGGCTGCACATTGAGGTTATTGCAAATTGGCATACTGACAAAAAAAACTAAAGACTGAGTTGGACTGAAACATTAACACATATTTCACCTATTTTGTTTAAATTGAACAGTTTCTTTGCTTTAAATTTGTGAAAATTCTAAAATACTAATACTTGTTTATAGGTTTGAATCTGATTTTAATGAATGTTTTCATCAATTTGATCATAACTGAATGGCACTAAATGTGTGTGCAAATGGGGACTACACAAACTCAAATCAACTCATTTGAAATCAAGTGAACAAAGTGGACTTACGTAGTCTGAAACTTTATTCAAATTATAGTTCCTCCACTCTTTCATAATGTTGGGATCAGAAGAAAGGGGATGCATAGACTAGGCACGGGAGGTTTCAAGGTTTATCACGGTTTGGAAAAGTCAAGATTTTAAAACCATTCAAATTTAAGGATTTAGTCTGACATGTTTACTGTTCCAAAACATTTGAAATGTTTCTTAAAATAAAATATATTGTGTTCAAAAGTGGTTGCATTTTACCCAGACATTCAAAAAGAACCTACTTTAGAGCGGTAATCACAATACTATATACCAGCCCACGTCTAGTATAGACAGCTTTTTCCACAATTTGGCATTTCACAGCTTCTTGCTGTCTGCAGAGCACCTTTATCATTTGATTTCTGCATAGACCTATGATTGCATCTTTGGTTATTCATTACTACAGTGTGAACTGGTTGGAGGTGGAGCTAAGCAGGCAATGATGAACAGTTGATCTTTTAGTGGAGGCGAAGTGTAGCCACACTATCATATAATAAATTGGCACATTCCAGAAATGGCTTTTTTTGCCATCGACAAAAATGCAAGTTCTTAGACTGCTGAGAATGTTTTGAGTTCTAAAACTAACTGGAACTTTTATAGTACAATGGCCTTAGTTTGAAAACCATTTAATACTAGATGGAAATGGAAAAATGTTTCAAATGACCACTTGTGATTAAAACCTTGACATGTAAATGTACACATGAAAATGTATAAAAGTTAAGTCCAGAAACTTTGAAAGGCCACACCAACCACTACTAACTCTAGGTCAGCTCGACTCAAAAAGGACATTAACAGCATCACCATTTCCTTCTATCCACCCTGACATTCCATCAACCTTTCTCATCATCTTTGACTCCCCTCCAATCCATCCATTCATCCTACTCGTCTGCTCTGACTACAGTCAAATTAAAGTAAATTCAAACTGCCCAATGAGTTTGAGTCATGGGTGGCGTGCTGTGGTCTGCGATTGGTTGATTTGAGCAGAAGGGCAGGAATGTTTATTCTGGGACTATGGCATTTCCTCTGTGAGAGGCAGACGCACATAGAGTTCTGATTTTGGCAATGGAGTCCAGTGAGTCAAGAGACCAAGGTCACGTTTCAGTTTGTCTTAGAAGACCTGGCTGCAAGATCACTGAATAAAATCTGAAAAACACTCACACACGTGCCAGCTTTAAAAAAAGTAGAACCAGGACTTTTGCTTTCACTTCTAAAATTATGATATTTTGAAACAATGAAAAACTTTAGGTTACTTTAGGTTCCAGTTCCTCTTCAGTAAAATACCTACCAATTAAATGACATAAAAAACTGTACTTACAATTTTTTTCCATTCTCTCACAGCCTGGCATCAGCGGTTTCAAACCGTAAACTAACAGTACAGGCTTCTTACATGGTCTCTGACTAAATGGTAAACTCAGCCTTTTAAAACAGGGCTGAAATGATTGCTTGCTCTGGCTGCTCTAGAATATTGTGTCTAAAATGCTTAATTAATTTCTTGTTTGATTTTATTGGTAGTATAAATCAATACCACATTTACTATCACCTATCCAGGATTATATTGGGAGAATGCACTCATGTGATACTACTTAAAAGAATAGTTCACCTACAAATTAGCGAAAGCTAATGGCTACTTGTTTCTTACACTCAGAAAAACTTGTTTTCTAGAAACAAAAAAAAAAAGAAATACCAATGGAATTTAATAATTGAAACAAATGGAGGGTGCATAAATTAGGGTTGGGTCGACAGACGATGACGGTTAGACATCACGATGCTGAGCCGGTATCGTGATCCTCTGCCCCATCCCTGTCATAGCAGCAACCCCCTCACGAAAAATACACACTTAGGCCCCGTTTACATTAATAAGTCTTAGTTTTAAAATGAAAACAATCGACAATGGCGTTTCACCTTGCATTTCTGAAAAGCCCTCCTTCCACACTATACCACTGAAAACGCACATCACATGACTGCACAAATGAACGCATGCACAGACACACACACACACAGTCATGCGCTGCATCGTCTGAGCTCCAGCAGTCAGCAGTGCTTTGAGCACAAATCCCCAGAGAGCAGTGCAGGTCGGACAGTTTATCAAGGATGTACCGCTGGATCGCATCTCACTATAGTTGTGAAACATGATATTTAATTAATCTTATCTCTATCTAACGACTCTTCAGTCTTTTGAATCTATCAGGTAATGTGTCACAGCATCAGTACACTGCTTCAATCTTTCGCTTTCACGCTTGTACTTCGTAATTTTAGAGAAAACCTCTGATACTGTTGGTTGGTTGCTGTTGGTTGTGCACCTTTTTTACCAACCAAGTTTGTTGACGCCATTATAATGACAGCGATTACTCTGCCTATTCATGTCAGAGTGCCGCGGAAAAAGTGATTGGCAGGTGGTAATTTGTGTGTAACTTTTATTTATTTATTTAGAATATGGTTATGGGTAAAACAAAGACCATGTGGGTCAGGTAGTTGAAACCACACTCTAGACCCCCTGTTTCAACCTGGCCAGGCCCGCCCAACTGAACCATGCATGGACGCGGCAAGGATCACTCACACTTGTCAAAAGAACTGGGAAATGGCGGTCAAATGCATCGGGGCTTGGTTCGAATAGCCTAGTACCAGTACACCCTGAGACAAAATGCAAGGTTTACAGATTATACATTTATTCAGCTCCACTCCGAAGAGGCATAAAATATGCTTTTGTTTCTTTTAATAATTGTATCTTTTGTTAATTTATAGTTGACTTATTTTATGGAGTAATAAATGAGCATACAAAATCGTTTCTGAAGATTGTTTGAACTTACAGAAGCCATAAACCCATTATGTAGATATCAGAAAGCAATTTAACTTATTAAACCAATCCAGAATATGGCACCTTTAATGATATTATGAAAGACGATAAGACAAAAACACAATGACTGTTTTATGAAACCCTAGTTTCAGTCCTTGCAACGTCTAACTGAAAGGCTTTCTGCACAACTTCCTTTTCTTACTTGCATGTTTAACCTGAATATTTATTTTTAGGAAGCCTACAGTTTCCTTTCTCTTTAAATGTTTCTAAATCTGTTGACATATCATTAGAAGACTACATGAAATGTACCTTTTAAAAAAAGTCCCAACCACTCCTCATCTCCCTAAGAAATAACATAATATTACGCTGTTAATAATATATTACACAAAAAGAGCATCTATTTTCTTTAATTTAATTTTAAATTTTCAACACACTGTTTCCCTCTAACTCCTTAAAGATCTCAGTAGAAATGTTTAAGTTGCCATTGTTTTCGTCTACATGGCTAAAATTAGGGCTCAATCTCTTCTTAATCCTCTTAATTTTTTTTTCTGTATTCCTTAACACTAATTGAACAAATACTGCAGAAAAAAAAGCTTTCTCTCAATAGTAAGTTTATTTATATATTAATAAAGCCATATGAACAACAAATATACAACTACACAATACAGCCATTAACCACACAAAGAGCAATGAATATTATTCAAATGTTAATCTATTTATCAGTGTATTATAAAACATTATGAACGCACATTATTACTTACTATCACTTACACACACGTACCACAAAATCAGTACAAGTAAAAGCACCAAGAAATATATACAAAAAAGTTCAGGTACAGGACTTATAAAAAAATAAATAAATAAATGAAATTAAAAATGATATAAAAATACAGTTTGGTTAATCAGCCATCCCACATACATTTTAAATTTTGGCATTTTAAAAACTAAATTTGTTTTTGAATAGTCAAACTTACATATAAACAACTATTTGTAAGCTTATAATGCAAATAAACAAACAAAAAAACAAGTGCTGTACTCTTATATTCACATTATGAAATTAGGACATAAACATTATGAAAACGAGATTAAGTGGCAAAGTTTGTTGAAACATAAAAATAATAAATATACAACAAATATTACTTTTTTGAAAACTATTAGCTGCAATGCTGCACAAATTGACTAGTTGCACATGCCTCTTCCTGCAGCCGTTGTCATGTCGAATTCAGCTTATGTTTCCCCTCAGTTTTGCGTTCCTACTATGCAAACGATATTTGCGTACAGAATGCTGGCACATGCTCAAATGATTACCCTTTTCAAGCACGTAGCTGCGATCTGTACATGAATATAGGTTATGTAGAGGAAACAACGAAAAAACTGATGGGAAACAGGGAAAACTGAATTCGACACGACACCGGTTCTGTAAGCCTTTATTGCGTGGACAGCTGTGTACCTTGTCATTACATGAGCAGCCCAACGAATTTCCTTATCGATAATTATTTTATTGGTTAGTTGTTGCAGCCCTAATATAAACCCCAGGTAAACAGAATCTGTGTTGACTCAGTGTAGTAACAGTGCTCTATTTGAAAGCATGTGCTGGTGCAATAGACCCGGCTTCACTGACAAAATGTGCATGAAAAATCACCTTCGCTTAATCGTCCAAGCCCTACCATCTTAAATAGATGTTGTTGTTCATGTTCTGCCTGTTTTCTAACTGAGAAAGAACATCATGGGTGTCACACCAAAATGCATCCCACCCCGGCTACATTACAGATTTTCATTTAAGACATTCAGTTGTTGTTGTTTTTTTAAATAGCAGATTATAATCGCACCAAAACGTATTAAAAGGCAAGTAAATTATAACAACACAAACTTTTCTGTAACTGCAGTAGCGCTCTTTAACCCTTAAATTTGTTTAACCCTTTAAGGTGACACGCTGACTGACTGACTGACTGACAGGTGCAGAGGCTAGCAAACATTACGCAGCTTTCAGTTAAGATGAACACAGTTTCCATAATTTTACTTTATAGATAAAGGTCCATGGCTCTGCATACAATAACTTTATCTTGCTAGAGTTTGTAGCCGTTTCACTATACATCAGGACGCATTAATGCCGCTCTGTAGGTCTATTGGAGACATTCATAAATATTCCTAGCAAATCTAATAAATGTTAGAGACATACTTGTTACATAAACGCACAAAATTGCACTTCAGCTGCGTTTATTTGAGAGCACACATGAAAATCTGCACTTGAGCAGCGTATATTTGAGGGGGGTGCAAAAAGGTTTGTGCATGGACAGAGGAAATCGGAGCGCAAGCAGAGATTCACATTCTCGTATTGCATAAATGCGATCTCAACTAATAATACTGCGCCACGTAATTTGTCATTGAAATAACACCATAGGTAGTTGGCAAATCTGTGTAAAAGGCCTGCCGCCGCAGCTGGAAAAAATCCTAGAGGAAACACTGAACATCCAATTCAGGAGTTGACACAATTCAATTCAAAGCGCATGTGCAAGCTGTTCGTACATTTCACACGCAGTTACAAAACTCAGGTGGTGAGTAACCTTAACTTTCAAGGTTTTTTCAACAAGGTGGAAAGTTATATCAATAAAAGTTCATTGATTAAACCATGGTGAGTGTTTAAAAACCCTGGTGTGTGTGTGTGTGTGAAAAGCATACTCTGGCCTTAAAATAAATAGAATCACTATTAAATAAAATTTTGGGTTAAAAGAGGCGAGTAGAACAATAATAATAATACCCCAAACCCCAGACACAACTTTGACAACACAACTATCAGTATGAAGATCTGTCAACTAAGAAGTGCAGTATATTATTGGCTATTCAGGAAATGTTCTGTTCTAATTTTGACTGAGCAGGTCCTCTTCTGTATTACTGGAAAACACAGAGGTAACTGAGTCCAAACACGGTGGACACTTATTACATAACTGATGTCTCCTTATATCACTCCGAAGAAATGACTCTTCAGCCCTGAGAGACTTTTGATGACAGGGAATGAGAAAAGAAAGGCATGAATTATTTTCCAATTAAGGTAACTAACCCAAGACTAGTTTTACAAGTTATTTTCCTATGAAGCTGCATGTGAAAATCCTAACTGAAAATGTGCAAATGACAACTAAAAACGGTGGCCCAGCATCTGTGCGTGCGTGGTTTCAAAGTTTCACAATGCATTCTGTGGAAAGCCTGAAATACCCCCCACCCCGGTGTATCGGAGGCAGAGCTAGCAGGTGGGAAAAACCATTAAAGCCAGCTGGGTGAACAAGAGGGGGAAGGATCCAACAGCAATGCCACAAACAAGAAATGAGTGCTACTAAATTAAGAAAAAAACATCATCCAAGTCAATAATCACAAAATGGTGAATGGCCCATTGTTATTGCAAGAAACATCCATATGCACAATGTACACACTCAATAAGACCAAGTCTGTTTGGGAGGACTACATAAATTCAGATTCTGACCTCTGACCCTGAATTATTCGCATTCCAGTTAGCCCACGAAAAAGCACACTAATAGGGTGGAACTAATCCCTTATGCTGTGGATCTGTGTTGTGATTGTTCACACAAATTCAGGACAGACAATATTTGTTCTTTGCTTCACAATAGCTTGTTTGTAAAATTACAAATCATAATATTTCAATTTTCACATTAAATACTTGAAAAGACAAGTAGTCAGCTGTAGCTTGAATGCTTAATAAGAGCAAGCATTTTGATATGAGCATCCCAACCAGCCTGAGTGCAAAAAAAACTGTATACAAAGGCCAAAGAACAAAATAGGGCTGCACAATGTATCGTTTCAGCATCGATATTGCAATGTGAACATTCACAACAGTCACATCGTGTGCCTACACAATTTTAAGTCTGGGTTATAATTGATCAATTTGCAAGTGTTTTTTGAGGCCTGTGACTGTGTGAGGGCTTTAAAAGCATTTGGGCATAAGAAATTGTACCATTTGTAATTTTGAAAGATGAAATAAAATAAAATGAAGACTATGCTGTTTAGTTTTACATTTAATTATTGAATTACTTTACACCTGAATACAGTTTGACTCCTTTAAAAACAGCAAGACGCTGTTTATTTAATTTGAATCTTTTTCTTTATTGAATTTATCGATGCTTCTTTATTATATTTTATGCACTCCACTACAAAACCATCCAAATCAATCTAATATTATAAAATGTTTCCTAACAGTTATTCAACTCATCTTTGAAATTGTATTTATATTGCAATATATATTGCAGAATAGAATAAAAATAAAAAAATAAATAAATCTCAATGTTAGATTTTTTCAATGGACCCTTTTCACAAGACTGTTATGACGTGTTTAACGATCATCATAATCTTAAATCCTTGAACTAAAATTCCAAAAAAACAAAACTTATGCGAGGTGTTTCTAATGCAGCGTCTATGGGGCTGAGAGTATATTTGATGTTATTCTCTCCTCTGGCTGACGTCATCAGTCTCACACTAAATTTATTTTCTTTTTCTGAAAGTCTTGGTAACATCATCAAGGAGTTTTTCTTTTATTATTACAGTAAATAGGATTGTAAAAAAAATATACTTGTTGTACTCACTGTGCTCTAAGTTTACCCAATGATGACGCCTTCTGCTACTGAGAAACCCGGAAATGTGAAAAGGGTCTATATCATGCTTGTGTACCTTTATTTCTGAGAGTGTAGAACAAAGGTTTGATTTTATGTTTACATCCACTAACAGACTATGAGGC
The DNA here is from genome assembly GCA_903798205.1 of Danio tinwini. Lineage (NCBI taxonomy): Eukaryota > Metazoa > Chordata > Actinopteri > Cypriniformes > Danionidae > Danio > Danio tinwini. Next base: position 6,696,914 of record CAIGQZ010032649.1, on the reverse strand, counting down.
AATACTTTTCTGGTTCATGTCTTCTTATACACATCTACTGAGATACAAAGTTGACTCACGCTATCAACATAATCACAGAAACTGGCAATCTTTCGACCCACTCTAAGCTTTTCTAAACAAAGTTAGAATTGTAATTCCTATCTCTTGACGTCTCTTTTATGCACTGATACAGATAGGCTATGAACTTCATATTTTTACAGAAAAGAAGTGTGTCTTTTAGGGCTGTCAATAGTGTCAAACAAACAAACAAAAAAGATTTACTCCGGTTTCTTTTTTATTTATTTGTATTTAGTTTTTTTGTTGTTGTTAGTCATGTTTAACTTATGGTTTTAAGTGTAATATTGTACATTTTGAAACATCATTTTCGTTGACTGAAATGAAAATAAAAACAAGAGTTTTATAAAAAAAACTAGAACTAACTGAAATTGTATTGTGTATATACAAAACTAACTGAAACTAAAATTATAGCAAAAAGGTCCTTTGTTTTCATCTTTGTAAACATATTCAATACATAGGCCCAATCCCAATTCTACCCCTTAGCCCTCGTTTTGCGCGTTCATGTGAGGGGGGGGGTAGTGGTGTCCCAATTCTCTTTAGCTTGAAGGCATAGGGCTAAGGGGAAGGGGTATACAGCCCTTTGAACTAAGATTTTTCAGGACCACACTCATTACCAAGGGGTATGAAATTTTCCCAGAATGCACCAGCTACAGTGACAGTTTTGCTGCACTCGGAAGGAGAGCAACAAATTAGTATTTTTTGTCTTTATTACGGAATTTTACAACAAACACATGTTTTAATATATTCATAACCGCGTTCATGTTTTACCGTCATGCTTTTACAAAAAAAACGCTAAAACAAAAACCGCTAAATTTTGCTATCTATAATCCCTAATAATAACTACTGTACAGCAATCCCACAACACTCTGACACTCGAATACCCTGTAAGAAAAGTCTAGTGGCTGGGAATGACCTTTTTACAGTGTCTGCTATATTGCTAATGTTATTTTTGGTGTGTTTACATAGAGGAGTATGGCCACGGTATAAATGTGCAGTATAGTTATGATCTTATTGTCACATAATATATGATAACATAATATATGCCTTCAAGTGATTTCCTGAAGATAAACACCAAAACATAACACAATCGGAATAACTACAGCAGTCGTCATCGTCTGATCTCATATGAAGCAAGAGATCGCGACGACATGACGTGTGCAGGTGCTGTAGTGCTGTCCCAATTCTTAGGGGTAAATGTTGAAGCCCTTCCCCTTCACACTCGTTTTTAAGGGCCAAGAGGAAAGGGAAGGGGTAGGGGTACAAAAATAGAATTGGGATTGGGCCATACTGTATGCTTTTTAAAAGTAAATCTATTTATTTCGTGCTGCCCAGTGTTTGACCTGTATGAGTCTGCAATCCTGCTGATGCCATTGGCCAGATCAAGCCGGTTCTCCTCCAGTCATCCTCGCTGTTGCTCCCCCAACAAAAACAATGGCTGGACATGACAGTAGCACGGTGACAACATTAAATATGACTCAAGAAGATACTCAAAAGTATTAATTTAACACATTTGTGCCAAATAATAGGTTTTGTTTCGGTATTATTGATTGCGATCGCGAATTAATCGTTTGTTTTAACCGAAGTTAACCGGTTGAACTAATTCACCAAATCGAACTGAATCATTTGAACGATTCGCGTCTTCAGTGACGTTAAGCACTTATCCACAAACTACTTACTTTTCAAAATGCCCGATACCCCCTCTGACTTTAAATAAACCAATATATACCGGGTTATTCAGTTATTAGAATAGTAAACACAGATAACGGATTTGACAAGCGGTGAACCGATAATGCTGCGCATGAGTGATTCAGTGAACCGAACACAAACAGTACATGACAGCCTACTGTGACTGAACTAAACTTGAACATCTGCAGCGCGGGTAAACTAAGAGCTTAAATGAGATGATCTGGTGAAACATAAGTTTATTCCATAATAGAAAATTGCAATGAAATTTAAATAAGCGAATCATGCTTCATTTGGGTGGCAAAACGTAACTGTAAGAAACTTTTCAGATCATGGTGATGATTTTTGGTATGTTGAGTCCAAACATGGAAAAATTGACACAAAAGATTTAGTTTGCGTTAAAGATCCGAACTTCCCATCACTACTGTGTGTTTAACCTCAGAAGCAGCCTTGCACACATATTTTACTCAAGGCCTGCTATCTTGTGGGCTGTTGTATTTGAATTTTGAGGATGGGTAGATGGTAGTGTTCTTGTGTCAAGTAAAATAGCCTATCTTTGGTTGAGTTATTATATAATTTTTATTCTGATGATTTTGAATCTTGCACCTAACAAATATCCTAATTTACAAAAAACCAAACAAATAAAAAACTAAAACTAATACTGAAACTAATAAAAACTAAACTAAAACCAAGTAAAAAAAACTGTTAATCTGCCTCTAAAAACTAATTAAAACTAACTGAATTTGAAAACAAAAAGTCAAAACGAAATAACTAAAACTAATGAAAAATCCAAAACTTTTATAACCTTGACTCTTACTTTAATTTCTACAACTGATGCCGTTTCCGCTGCCATTTAAATCCCTCGTCTACCACATGCACAGAAATCAACATCACAACTATGGGTTGCCAAACGAAAGTAACAAACAGCTTGAAACTTTAATGTTTTTTAATCGTGTGGTGATGAGGTTCAAACAAGATCTGGTAACTGGACTAACTTTGACTAAAAATTATTTACTGGGCCATAAAAATTACAGGATTTCCCTGTAATGAAACACAACAAATTAATGTAACAAGTAACAGGATTTTCCCATAACAAAACTAGAGGGTGGTGGGAGATGATTTGAAAAAAAAAATGTTGACAGTTTCTCACTTAACAAAGAGAAACATAACTTCCGACAATCACACACAAAGCATAAACAAAGCAGCCATTAGTACATTTATCACAATACTTGTCATTCACTCCAGAGAGTTTTGTTCTTGCAAATATGTCTGATAATCTAATACTACATATCAATTGCAAATATTTGAAAAAGTAGCAAAATTACAGCCAACTTCTCTGTGTCCTCTTGACTTGTTTGTGGTGAATTGTTTACATGGTTGCGTTACTTCAGTTTTTGTTCTCGTTCTGTGATTCGCTGCAAAATAACCCACGAAGAGTGCTCTCTTGAACCAATGCTGATTCCACATTCAGAATCAGGCCAACTCACTCTGATGTTAGACTTGTGGAACACACTAAACCAATTAGCAGGACTGATACTGAACAATGCCAACAGCCAACCATTGGATTGGTGTGTCCCAGCTTCATGAACGTTCTCAACAGCCCTCAAATATCTGTAGGGATTTTTTGTTTTGTTTTGCTAAATACACAAATTAAGTTTAACATTAATAAATTTTATTTATTTGTTTAAATTCAGCCCATAGAAATGGTATTCAACCACTTACCTTAAAAATTGTAAATGCAAAGAATAAATTTATTTTCAGTGTAGTTATTACAAATACCCTTGATTTAATTAAATGTCTAAAGGCTTTTTCCCTAAACAAATATCACAGGAACCATTTAGTTAGGTTACTTTTTTTCTATGACAATGAGATGCTAAATCCGTGGTTATCAAGACTTGCAAAATGTATGGAAAAAAAACTGATGTTATCATTTTTACAGTGATTTCCATACTAGTAAATGACTAGGCACTTCTAAAAGAAAAAAAAACATTTAAAATTAGTAATGTGCATATGCGGTATTACCATCTGTAGAACTTACTAGCATCTGTACCTTTAGCCCTAAATATTAGTCAGGAATCTGGAGCCCTAAAATATATTATAAAAACCTTTGTATAAATACATAGGTGGTGCTTTTTAGAAGTAGCTACTTATAATAAGCACATAGAGGTGTGAACTAGTGTTGTCACGATACTGAATTAGGGTACCAACGTCCATTTCCTGCTAACATTTAAGCGTTGTTGAGCACGTGCTTAAACACAGCTAATTTGCCATTGTGTTTGTGCTCAACAGAAATTACTGTGATTGGCTGTGAAGGTCATTAGTTCACTGCACTTCACCGATGTTTACCAAGTGCAAACACAGAAACAGGGACACTGGAGTGCTTTAAAGCCACGGAGACAAGCTGGTATGTCAATGAGCTGACATACGAGCCAACTGCTGATAAACTGACTGATCTTGGCGGCTTTAAAATGCTCAAATTTTTACAAATTTCAGTACCAATTGGAACCAAAATTCCAGTACCTTGACAACACTAGTCTGAACAGATAAAATCTGTAAAATCTGATGTCTCTCATGGGATTTGACTGATCTTGTGAGCACATCATGGTCTGCGCTAAAATCCTCACAGGCAGATATACTCCTTTTCCCCATCAAGTCAGTTTAAGTGCTGGTTCGGAGCAAGTGACTAGTCTTAAATCCGTTCTTTTTCGTTTGACACAAAAATCCCTGTCTCTGAACCATGACAAGTGGCTCATAAGTAGCACTAAAACACTCCAGCACTTGAAGTAAGAACCGCTTGTGTCAGGAACTGGGTATAACCATGATGACCAACACAATGAACGGAAATTATTTTGAGAGCCATATTTGAAACAGCAGCTGAACATAATACAGAATAAAGCATTATGGCTTCTAACCTCGATCTATTCAAATAATGAATGGTGCACTGCATGAAATCTTTATTCTTGCTTGTATTCTCCATCTATACAAATTAGGGTGCTCTGCATGAACACATTATCATCACTCATAATCTATGTCTATATAAACTATGGCGTGCTGCATGAACACATTGGATTCACTGTGTTTGGAAGCCAATGTAGGTTGCCTGCCAACTTCGCTTTCTCTCCACAGATGGTCATATCCCAATAAAGGCAAAAACACCCCAAATACATTTAAAACTAAAAAGGAAGAACATGAGGCTGTTCTCCCTTAGGAGAACCTTAAGCTCTTCTGTTTAGTACACTACCATCTTCTATGCTTGGATAAACTTTTTTTTTGAGCTTAAAGAGAGCACTACTTTGATTAAGTAATTATTGCAGTTATTAATTGATATTTATTAATATGTGTTATTTATTTTTATATATATATTTTTATAATTTGTGCAATTACATGCCTGTCAGTTGAGTTTGTGGGAAACATTTGGCAATTTTTACATATTTATTTCTATATATTACTTATAGAAGTTAATATAGAAGTTTCATTTTATTTATTGGTACCGGGTTGCACAAGAAACCATTATTTGAACACTCTTTTAGTTTGAAAAATCCTTTATTTGGAAAAATGACCGCATTCTCTTGGTTACATTTCAGTCACTTGAATGCCAATATTAAACCCACAATCGGTGCAGGACCCATGAACTGCCAAGGAATGGATCTGCAGCCAATCTGGAAACAATTCAGGTAAATCCAGCATGTCTATGTACAAGAAAGACCAACTGCTAGAGATCGCAAATTACAGTGACCGTTCACGTATCATGTCTTTTCCGAGTGCAAGTTCGTCATTTCCAATGAAGGCACGCGCCAGTGGGGAGTGATGTGGGCAAGCAGCACAATGCACTCATGCCTTCCAGGTGCACCCATTTAAAAAGATCTTCAGAATGCACAAGCGCACTGCTAATCACGTGACAACTGACCCATCAGCTTCCTACTTTGTATGGAATATACACATTTCTGTAGATTAGTTATCTCAGAAAAACACTGCAGTGCTTTTTAATTTTCTCCATAAATAAAACTTGTCATAGTTGCAGCAATGTTTTGTTAGCTTGCCATCCTCTGAGAAACGGTTGATGATTGCTTAGCAACCTATGTGTCTTGTCTCACACTTATAAATGTATATAAATAATATCTTGTACAAAGTAAATACTAATGATAAGTGGGAATAAAATAATTATGTAAAAAATACACAAGATAATGCAAAAAAAGGTGAAAGCAAGCTTTATGGCTTTAAACAACTCCACCTCTGGATAACAAATTTGTTGAATGACATCCAAGAAAACTACTGCAGTTTCATTTGAAATGGGTTTGTGTAAATGTTCAAACGCTAGACCACAAAAAAAAGTAGAAAAACAACAATCACTACCGCTGCATGTTTTGAGAAGCATTTGAAACATTTCTCTGAAAACTCTAAAGAGATCCCACACACTTAAACTGTGCCTATCATTCCAGAACTAAATTATGCAAACAACACCCTCACATTCCAGCCCACATTTTAATTTGAATAAGCATGCATTTATATAAAAAAGCCCACAGTAGATCATGCAGTCATGTTTTTCTACTCAAATGTGTAATAGTGCGTGTCTGTACCCACATTCTGAAAAGGAGAATTATTGGTGCTGATTAATGCAGAGGATTGAGGAGAACATGCAAGGAGGAACTGAAAAGCTGATAAGACATTATTATTAATCCAGCAATGTGTACTAATGCACTTATCAGCACTGACAAATCACTTTAATAATGGGAGAGAGGAACAGAAAAGCAAGTGTCAGGATCAGAGAAATGACTCCTGCTCCCACTCACATGCTCAATGGGCATAACAGGGGTAAAAACGGAAACATCCTATTCTAAAAATACTCCAATTCAGCTTCACCGCTGACCTTTATGATGTCACCAAAGTACTGGGAAACAAGTGAATGAATCACAGCTGACAATTTGGCCTCATACTCAAAAAAAAAAAAAAAAACTTTTCCAACACATCCAGCAATGCTCTTTTTCTATCATGTTTCTGTGATGTGTCCTTCAGACTGGCCATTTATAAGCTCTAAGCCATGCAACATATTGCTCAATTGATATTTAACAACCAATATAAAAGTCTGTTTTTCTGTTTGCATGCATCATTAAGTGTATTTTCTGGAAAATAAGCCTTGCCTAGGGATTGCACAATTAACTGATTTCACTATTAACCTAGCTTTAATTCATCACGGTTAATCCTTCAACACTGCGTTTTTGCACATAACAAAACTGCTGCTACTAAAAGTTATGCCAACTTGTATACAATACACACTCACACTGGATTAAAGGCTGATTTTAACTATGACTGAAGTTATTAACTAAGGGCCGTTCACATATTAGTTTTTAGTTTATTTGTTCACAACTTTTTATTTCCAATGGAAGACATGCTTATGCTGTCCAGGCGAACTAGTTGAAAGAAAGCCGAGAGCGCACCAGTCACATGACAAGAACTGAACGAACAGCTTTATACTTTATACTTCATACTGTATACACATTTCTACTCCACAGAGAAAAAAAATACAAAAGAAAAATACCAAACAATTTTGTAATATAGTTGATCAAAAGTGCCTTTCAGACTATAGCTTTTGACTACATTTGTTCTCTTTAAAAGGAAAATACCTAATATATAGCTTAAATTTATATTAGACAATACTGTTTTTATTAACTTATTTATTGTTCTGTCAATTATTTTTAGTGTAAAATTGTCAAATCTTTCACTTATTTTTAATTCCTAAGAGAAATGGACTATTGTTTGTTTTAATTATTATTTTATGCTGTATTACTTAATTACTGAGCAGCAATAAACAACACTTTAAAATGTAAGGTGTTTTCATGTGATTTTCTAAACTAGTAGTCTTTCGACAATAATGAATGCATAATAATCATGATGATAACCCAATGTATCTTTATGGGCTTCTGGTAGAACATTTCCTGAGCCTCTTGGTATGGAAAGTCAGAAATGGCTGGCTCATTTATTGAGACATATTAAACATGTCTCTTATAAAAAATTTGATGTGAACATGTCATGGCCAGAAGCAGCTATACAGAAAATAATTCGAAAAGAATTCATTTTACTTCAGCTTAGTGCCTTATTTATCAGGGGTCACTAAAACAGAATAAACCGCCACAGAAATATTACAAACAATGCAATTTGGAAACATTGCAAATGATGAAAGATGAAAATTAGTTAAAATCTATAAATCTAATACTTTACTAAAAGGAAATAGGTCCATAAACTACTACTTATTGGAATGAGTGTATTGCAAGAAGTTATATTATTAAATATTTATGTAAAAAAAAAGTCATGTAATATTTCCAGCGAGCTTTTAGTGGACTTGCAATATTGTCAAAACACAGAAATTTCAGTTGTTATATGTAAAAAGGCTTAAATACATGCAGGACGGGACCATTCAAATATTTTTAGGTAGAAGTCATAACTAGACACTAGATAAAGAAGATAGCTCTGCTCACATCACAGCATGGCATGTGCGCGACGTATCTGAATAGCGGGGAGGGATGCGGAACGTATTTGAGGACCGGGTGGGAGACGCGTGATCTCCGGGAGATTATCATTTGTTTGCGGGCATCCGGGAGTCTCTATGCATTTGCGGGAGACTCTCAGAACTTCCGGGAGACTTGGGATGTTTGCATCTATATAGATTTTAGCTGCTGAATAATTAATTAATTCATAACAAATAAATTATTTGTAGCCTCCCGTTTCAACTACCTGGCCCACATGGTCTTTGTTTTACCTATAACCAAATCCTAATTAAATAAAGATAAGTTACACACAAATTACCACCTGTCAATCACTTTTTCCGCGAGACTCTGACATGAGTAGGCAGTGATCTGTGTCATTATAATGGAGTCGACAAACTTGGTTGGTAAAAAGGTGCACAACTAACAGCAACCAACAAACCGTATCTAGGGTTTTCTCTAAAATTACGAAGTACAAGCGTGAAAGCGAAAGATTGAAGCAGTGTACTGATGCTGTGACACATTACCTAATAAATTAAAAAGACAGAAGAGTCGTTAAATAGAGACAAGATTAATTAAATATCACGTTTAACAGCTATAGTGAAATGCAATCCAGCGATACATCCTTGATAAACTGTCCAACGTACACTGTTCTCTGGAGCTCAGACAAGCGCATGACATAGTTTGTGTGTGGGGGTGGTCATGTGATGTGCATTTTCAGTGGATGTAGGGCTGTTCAGAAATGCTAGATGAAACGCCAGTGTGGATGTGGATCATTTTTAGTCTAAATTTGCATTTTAAAACTAAGCTGTATTAGTGTAAACGGGGCCTGAGTGTGTATTTCACGAGCGGGTTTGCGACGGTGGCGGGGCGGAGGATCAGCAATGCTGGCTCAGCATTGCGATGTCTATCGGCCATCGGCGATGGCATCGTCTATCAGCCCAACCCTAATCTGGCGCTATATAGATAATACAATTAAAGTGACTTCAAGGGGGGCGGGTACAGCCGTTGGGAGGGTGGGGCGCCCCCCTAATATAATGGTAGGGGAAACACTGATAACCGTGATTATTCCTTAGATGTACAACCAAAATCTATAATCGTTGCATCCCTACCCTTGCCTAAACATTAAACACAGGCAAATTATTACATAATACAGGCTACAGCAAGCCTTAAATGAACAAACAGAAATAGCATTTAGATCAGAAAAAAGGAATGAAACATTATGATAAAACACACAGAAATTAGTGTCATTTACTATAAATGAATGCACTAAAACAAATGTATTAAGCAAAACTAGTGGCATGTGTTGAAATGTGCTATAAATACCCACATGCCTCTTTCATTCGGCACCCATAATGAGACTGCACTTTGTGCATAGTTTGCTGGCTTTACCTTCTCTACATTATTTACAGCCAAATACAAGTTGCAGTATGTTTTATATCATATTCTTGAAAATATAGCTAATGTATATTTTGGCAAAAATAAAAGTTATCCCATGCTTTACAAATGACCTTCAATAGCAATATCCCTCAACAGATGTTTCAATAATAAGTATTTTTGGCAACAAAAAATTAGGACAACAGTTCAGAAGAGTTTTATTCTTAAAACTGAAACAACGTGTGACTGAATTTCTCAAAAGGGCATTTCAGCAAGCCACACTCACTAATTCACTACTACACAAAAACAGCCGAGAGGGAGGAAATGAAGCTATTGTTATGAAACTGCAAGGCTAATGGGTTTCAGAAGAATGCAAATCTGTTTCAAAGTTCATTTTTTACACACTGCCACAAAAGTACATTTAGACCATACAAATGTTGTTGTTAGCTTCCTAAATCACCATAAGAGCTTTTTTCAAAAATTTAACATTTTGTGAAGAAAACCTGCTTTTAGTCTCACATTTTCTTTTCAATTGCAGTGAAAGCACTAAAAATCCAGTTAATAAGTAACCAGGTATACATGTGCTCATTAAAGAGCTCAAATTCTTCAAACCCCTCTTGTTTTTTTTTTTTTGTGCTCAATACTCACCAAGCCTCCTAACAAAGACTACAACACGCATAATAAATCAAAAGTAATCTGGGCAGATGTTTCTTTTGAGATTTGATGGCTGTTTCCAACACATTAGCAAACTTAAAAGATTTAGCAAACCCTGACAAACAGATGTCCCACATTAAATCATCATACAGAGGGAACAGCACTTTTATGGATCCAAGAAACAAAATTATGAGATCTCCGTGGGTGGCACAAAATTTTTCTATGTGGCACTATGGAAAAAATGTCATGTCATACTTACGGCACACATACAGCTTTTCAGAAAAAGCTCAAAAGCAAGGGTATGAAATTCGTTTTTTGATGAATTTGTTCCACATTGAAGCACATGACACATGCTCTTTTGAAGCTTATGAAAAGAATCAAACACAAGTCAACTAAACAAAAATTTAGGACTGCACAATATATCATTTCAGCATTGATATAACAATGTGCATATCCATAATTATCGCATCGTAGTCCATGCAATGTTGAGTTTATATGTTGGGATTATAGTTTACCAGGAGCCACAGTTCAGAACACAGAAGTTTTTTGGAGTCACTTAAGAGTTTAACCATAATGGAGTGAAAGTTTATACTTTACATGTGCTTTTAAGGCCTGTGTGGCTGTTTAAGCGTTCAGGCACGATAGTTTAAATTATCCAGGCACATGAAATTGTACTGTTTGTAACTCTAATAAAGTTGTATTTATTGATACAATGCAAACTATACCATGTTATTTTAGATTTCATTATTCGAGATCTGTACTTGAGTACTGTGATGTAAAATATTTCACTTCTATCTTCCTAATAATAATCCAAAAAAAACATAATCTTTCAGAATAATCCCAATCAGTCTAAATGAATTAATTCTTTTTAAATAGAGCTATTCAAGGTATCTGGTGAAATTGTATTCATATCGCAGCACAACAAAATATCGCCATGTCAAAAAAAAAAAATTATATAAAAGAAACAAAACAAAACAAACAAAAAAAATATTAAGGTCATTTAACCCCAGTTCTGCAGCTCGATTTATCTCTAAAAGTTAAGTATTAAACTAAATATAATATTAAACCATAATCTTTATAATAATATTATAAACCAATATTTATAAACCATTCAACTTAGATATAAAAAATGCACTGCCTGCACTAAAAATGATAAAAATGAACATTTTGACCGTTGTGCCACTGACAATTAACAAATAATGCATAAAAATTTATAAAAACCAAAGACTGCAGTTAAAATACAAGTATTTATTAACTAAACTGAAACATTTTCCTAAATAACTGTACTGCGCAATTCCACCATAGGCCGTATTCAACCTACGGCTTGTATTTTAACCCTATTAATAAAGTAAATTTTTTACGAATGTACTATAGATACTGGGAAAATATATGCGATTTGTGATATTGTTCTTGAGTGCTGCAATAACTAAATTTTTATGAATATAACTAGCTGATTTTATTGGCTGTTGTCATTTCCCTCTCGTCTACCAGCATTAGTATTTATTTTTATCTTTATTTTCATCTAAGAGTACCTATTGTAAAAGTGGATATAAAGGTAGTAAAAGCCCCATCTGATTGGTGAGATTTGGATAAACAACCTATGCAGCAAGAACACAAATGCTCAGCAATTAAAATTAGTTCCATTTATTGCACTTATCCGTGATATGGATATTGCATATACTATTACAGCAACAACTTTAAAGATGTGGTCTATTACAATATCATATTTTAAACTTTGGTTCATGTGTAATGCAGCTGTGTGAACATAATCAACATGTTCTATGTAAGACGCTCAGATTTCAATGCAAATGGAGACATTGGCTTTTACAGAATTAGCTTAGCAAAGCCTACAGCGAACAAAGTTTGGGAACTAAAAAATGACATCAGGATTAACAATGTCATAAACCCTTTAGTTTATACCCCAGGAAATGTGCAGCGAAGGGTCACAGAGGCACTGTTAGAAGCAGAGAAAGCAAAAAAAAAAAAAAGATATAGCCTAGCTCTCTAGGCTGTCTCTCAGTTCAGTGCTGGATTCGACCAAAAATATCTCCTCAAAGATGAAATGGGTACCACAATAGAAGAAGCTGTGGATTTTGAGCCACAACCTGTAAATATTTATATTTTAATAAAATTGATCTATTACATGCATATTTTCTAGTGTTAACTGTATATTGTCACAATAATGTAAAAAGGATGTAAACATCGGTAAAAGCTGTTTTGACACCATTAACAATTTAGCTACAAACAAATTCATATTTATCCGTCAAACCCCTGTAAACACCTACAATCTTCCCAAGCATGTGCAATGTCTCTCTTTGTGGCCCCTTTCCATGCATTATACATTTTGAAATAATGAACTGGATTTCACAACAGAGATGTGAACTTTTCATATTACTTACACTTGCTTATAACATGAATATATATGAAAGACACTTGTCAAATTTTATTTTATAGAGCAGGCATAAGGTTTAGCGGTGTCCTCCTCATTTTCCATGTCTGATTCAGGTTCAAAGTGATCCAGCTGCGGTGACATTACATTGTCAGAGGTGTGACATTTCTTGGTGACGTGGAAACCTTTTACAAACCACAACATGTTATGTTAGCTGACCAATCAGAGCTTGTAGAAGGTGGGCATTTGGAGTAACTGGGAAACATGATAGCAGTTAGCTGAAAGAAGCAGTACAAATTAAATATTTGTGAATTAATAACGTGATTGTTTTCACGAATAAACCACAAGCATACATTTTACACCCCATAAACACAACCAAGCTTTTAAAAAAACATTCTACCACATGCACCACCCCTTTAAAAATGCTATTTTATCATCAATTTTAACAAGAATTATTTATTTATTTAATGATCTCACTAAAAAAACTGATTGATTTAACTAAGAAACATATATTGCCTATATACATCTAAATAAATTGTACACTATAAAACACCACAATTGGCTGAAAACTCAACTGTTGTTCTCGTCTCCCAGCATTAGCATTTATTTTTAGCTCTATTTTCATCTAAAAGCACTTCCTGTAGAGGTGGAGATGAAGGTAGAAAGGCCCCATCTGATATGGTGAGATTTGGATAAACAACCTATGTAGCAAGCACACAAATGCTTGGCACTTAAAATTAGTTCCATTTATTGCACTTCTCTGCGATATGGATATTGCATATACTATTACTGTGATAACGATAATTTTCATCCCTAATGTACTACATTAGCAATAATCATATTAGTCAATCCACTTTATTTTTTACATAGGAGCAGGCATGGCCACTGTAACTTAATGTGTCCAGACTTCTGCTCTCATTCACTTTCACTGATTTTTAGCAATACAAAACAGCGCCTTGATGTTGCAAACTGGCATTTTCTTTATATTATTAAAATGCCATTGTGATTGTGTTAGGACGTCCGATTCAGATTCATAAGTCCAACTTATTCCTTAGAATTACAACCCAATTAACACTAAACACTTAAAAAGTTTAAAGACTTGTGCTAGAAATGGTTTTCTCTTTTCTATTGGTCTCTCCTTTACCCTCTTCCTCTCTTTCTTCTACTCCTTTCCTATCTGAGTACATCTCATTCTTCAGCTCTTTTCCTGTTGCTCTCACAAGCAAGCATAACAAGGCCGGGGTCATTACTTGGGGAAGTAACACCTTAAACTCTAAAGTCCCTGTTGCACACACACTTGCTCCAGTATGTGTGTGTGCGCTTTTGGAACTACCAGGCTTATAAACATAATAACTGGCCGGGGAAACAGACAATTGGTTACATAACTGAGAAGAGAAAGGAGTCTCTGGTGAGGCCAAAGCTTCAATATCCTCAAATGTTTACAAATGGATAAGAGAAAACGGCACACAAACACACTTCCTTCTACATGCACGCACAGACACCCACACAAAACACCAAAGCCATGAGAATGTTATGTCAGACAAAGTCAAAAAGTAAGGTTCAATGTGGTTTTCCGCTCTCATTGTGGGCAGCACGGCAACTAAACCATGTATAAGACAGACAACAAATAAAAGCATGTGAAATAGACAGCGCACAGGAAGAAATAATATATATATATATATATATATATATATATATATATATA
>CAIGQZ010032649.1:6646153-6668931 GCA_903798205.1 Danio tinwini | reverse complement strand
TTTTTTGTAAAAGGTAAAACTGTCCATTTAAAATTGTGGCTTTAAGTCATGCTGTGTAGATAAATGTACATCGTTTAGTACATAAAAAAATTAGTTGAATAAAATGTAAGGACTTTTATTTTTTATCTTTGCAAACCTGTCTTCCCCTTTGAAGGATTTAAATTATTTTGGTGTTTGATCTTCAAGAGCAGCTGAGCTGGTTGTATATGAAAATAATGAGCTGGGTCTGTGATTTGGGCAGCACTTCAAAGGCTCATGTAAAACCGTCTCCTCATTTGTGTCTTCCTCAGAGAACTTTATTAAACATGCAGCATGCTCACACTGCTTTCTGCTGATGCTCCAGACATTTCCATGTAAATTATAATCACCTTTGGCATTTTCTGACAACAATATCTGTATATAACCTTGTATTCAATCAAAGGGCCCAATGGGTCTAAGTGTATCGACAAAGATTCAATAAGAATCAGCAGACAATAAAATCATTAAAAAAAGGGTGTTTGCACATCACCACAAATCACAGCTGGATGGAACCAACAGTGGCACTAGAGAGTCTGAGCTGGACAGAACCAGTGGTGGCACTAGAGATGCCCAAACTATAGGGCCTGCCAGCCAAAATTGGCCCATGGTTCCCAGTGACTTGGCCCACCATCCCATCTGAGAAGAGAGAGAGAATGAATGGGAAGGTTAGGGCGAATGCCTTCAACAGAAATCTTTATTTCTAATTTAACGTAACCTATTGTTTGTTTGTTTTGTTGTTGAGCTACAAAAAAGGAAAACTAAAATTAAATGTTTGACTGTGAATAATTCCAAATTCTAAAAAGGTAAATATTGTCACTCAAAGCACAGTAAGGATGGCCAAGTTTCTCCATGATATCAGACTGTATATGAACTGTAATATAGTATATTATAGTAAATAATATAGAGAACTGTTATGAAATTCCACGAGGCAAGACCACAAGAATTGTAAGGCACTAAATTGATAAACTTTGCAATCTGAGAAGAAGATCAGCTAGGAAACCAGTTGATCAACTGTCTTGATCATGCACCCTAAGCCCCCCTCTCTGCCCTCGACTTTACCATCAGAGCAGCTCACTTACATTCCACACAGAATGTCCAAGTTTTTAATATGATGTATCTTGTGGATATATATTAGTGTTTGGTATCATTTTTAAATGTCTCTGTGTGACTGGTAAAGTGGTCTCAGTTTCCCTGTAATATTTTGCTTGTATATGTTGATCTGGGTTTCGGCTTTGATAAGATCTTTGTCAGATGTTCCACTCCAAGGAAAATGGTCTTCACATCAACTCCTGACCAGACAAGGGTCTTTGTGAAGCTTTTATTGTCTTGAATTTATGATCGTTTGTTGTGATTTGAGTATTTTAGGGAAAGGTGCAAAAGTGTCTGTGGGATCCTGTAGCCAGGATCCCATTGCAGTGTGTGAGTCTCTGAGCTCTGCATCAAGACTTATATGCTGCAAGTACTTTTACACAGTCAGGTATTAATTTCTAACTCAAATGTATCTTTGGATAATTGATGTTGTACATTTATGAATTGGCTTATTTTATTTAAGTGAATTGGCATGGACAATCTTTGCCTGACAAATAAATGTAACATTTTTGTTTAATTTTATATCTCCTGAAATCATTTTAAATCTAGTGAATTGTTTTGGCTGATGTTTCCGCAGCCTACAACCAGGATTGTTCATACATTCAGGCTCAATGGGTGGAGCATAGGCACAGCAGTTTATTTCTGAAAACCACTGACCGATTTAAATTAAACCAAATCACAAGCTATAAGGTGATCAGCTTGAATTGGATGAATCTAAATTTAAATAAAAAAATATTATAAATTAAAGTCAGATTAAAGTTTTAAAAACAAATAAAAAAAATGTTGATTTTCATATGTGCTAAAATAGCTTACATGCATTTAACCTTCACCCATGCTGTTAGTTCCATCATTAGACTAATAGATGGACTTTTACAGCACAGAGGACCGTGCACAAGACATCTGTGAGCAAATCAAGGCAAAGCAGGTTCAGCTTGACTAGTCAGCATTGAACTCCATTGTGTTTTAAATGGGACTGTTTATGGCTTTACTGTAATAAGTACATTATGAAATGTAAATAATAGATGTAATAATTAATAATATTAAAGTATCTTTTCAATAATAAAAAAAGGTAATTACCATAGCAGCTTTTATGTAATACAGTTTGGTATATTTGCCTTCAGCCCACCACCCTCAATCATGTTTGATTTTTCTTCCTCCACAAGAAAAGTTTGGGTACCCCATACATTAGAGAGTCTGGCTGGTTGCTGTGGTTCCAAACTGGTGGCGTTTGCTCAGCTGGGCTGACAGTGATCCACACACCTCACCAGCACCCACTCCACAAAAGCAGCAAAATTCTCCCTCCCTTGGACATCCTCGAACGGTTGTGCTCTGCTGGTGATGTCCTATCAACATGTGACGTGACAAGATTCCAGTGACAAGCAATTAGGCTGTCTGCACCAAGTGCGACATGAAAGAAGCATATAAATAGCAGTCATTCCAAAGCGCAAAATAGTGCACTTTCACATCTAATACCATATAAGGGCACACGTATATGGTTATCAGTGGAGTAGTTGTTGGTGGTAAAGTTTCGTAATGCACACAAACAAAATCTTACTGCTAATTGTTTGAGAAATTAATATAAAATGGGTAACATTGTTTGTTCAGAAATTTAACAGTTTTTCAGTGAGTTATAGGGTAAAACCTGTTTAGCAAAATACATATTTAACGTAATCTACTAAAATATACATTTATTGTTTTATTATTTTCACAAAATATAAATAACTTTTTAAAATTTTAAAAACTTTTAACTCTAAACATGGAACTGAATGTAAAATTGAAATGATGATGTTATGTCACCAATCCTTTTTATGTGGTAGTCTTGTTTATTTTTGTGGTTTGCACTGCCATTGAACAGCTTCACATTTAAAATTTGATTATCTTTTATTCGATGAGTATATGCTATTGAATATAGTAATATAGTATAGTAAAAATATACAAAATATTACTAATATTTTTACTGTCTGAAGGGTTTATCTCCTACATAGTGCACCAGAATGTACCATTCCCTATTTAGAAGATTAATTGTGTATCAGACTCAGTTGTTCTAGCTATCCTACTGTAAATTTTTTTTTAATCCAGTACAAAAACAAAAAAACAAAAAACATAATCCTTATATTTTTTCAATTTTTCTTGTTCACTCAACTTTAAAAAACATCAGCTGCACTGACCTAAAGTTATTTGTCAGTAATACAAAAACATTTAGTTGAGTTAACATAAGATTATTCATTTTCTGGAGAGGTGAACTACGCTTTAGCAAACCTTTTTGTGCCAACTAAACATTTTTTTTGTCTGCAGATGGAATGCCTGAATGAGTGAACCAAAAAACATAATCCTCATTTTCTTTCATTTTTTTCTTGTGTACACAATTTTTGAAAACATCTGTTGTACTCACCTAAAATGGCTGAAGTTGATTGAACAAAAAACTCTTTTGGAAATTGGTACTATAAATAATACATTACCAGACCAAACAAACATAGTTCAATTGAAAAAAATAAATAAAAATAAATAAATAAAACAGAGACAAATGTTAACAAAAACCTTTATTAGACACAGAATTAGAAACAGGACAGGAGGCAAAACAACAATAACGATAAACCAGACAAGAATCACAACATGGCAGAACAAACAGGGGAAAATGCTTTGTAATGATTCTCATGGGAAAAACAAGACTCAGCAAAGAGTCTGTGTGAATGAGGTGTCTTCATAGTCCTAGTAATCAGTGCATCATGAGCTTCCAGCTGTATGTGTAATCAGAAACTGAATTCTCCATTTAAATTATAGTTTGAGCATTTGATTTGTCATTTAATTACTACAGGATTTTACTGAGTTGTTCATGAAAATTAAATATAAAATACATTTGATTTCTCATTTGGGTAGTTGTTTTGAAAGTTCAATTTATTATTTGATCTTTTTAGACACTTGAATTTTCATTTCAAATTTGTTAGGAAAAAACTTCCATATACGTATATACATAACAGTTTAATACAAGATATCAGTCCACCTGCGCTAAGCGTTGTGCCCCACCATTAAAAAAAAAAGAAGAAGAAATTACAAATGAATAATAATTTAAAATTACGTTAGCATTATTGCAGTAGTATTTTGTTGTTGTTGTTAATATTAATGAAATTAATGCTATTATTGTTATTATTGTTATATGTTACTACTATTTTTGTCGTTGTTGTTAGGGTTAGAAATACTGCAACCTTTATTTTTTCAAGTGAGGAGGTCTGAGATTAACTCAAAGTAACAAGTTGGCAGAAGTGAACTTGCAATGTTTTGCTCATAAAACAAATATTTTTTAACTTAATGAAGAACATTTTGATCTTGGTTAAGTAAACGTGTTAAATGAAGTTGTACAAACATTTTACTGATTATTGCCAAACCAACTAAAAAATTTCAACTTTTTTTTTTCCAAATTGGATTTTTTTGCAGTGTTTAGTTCATTGTATGCTAAAAGTGTTTTTGTACATGCCATTAAACTCCCCATTCCAAACGTCCGATTCTAGCATGCATATTATTGGTCAGCTGATCTGAGAAGAAGCTGAAGTGCACAGTGATGTCAGGAGAAACTGCTTCCAGGTTTTGTATTGTTTCTAAAAGGGAATTTTGTCACTGTTTTGGAGCACTAGCTAACTAACGTACTAACACATTGATGCTAACATACAAATACACTTTAATTTTGATTTCAGAGGGACTTTAACATCTACAGAAACATTTAATTCCTCAGAACATTCTGTGCAACCACACTGAACTGAACATTTTAAACCACACTAAACTAAACTAAACTGAACTTCAACTCTGAAAACTGGACTGACACAGTTTTAATCTACTAAAACTTCTATGTTAAGTTGCTTTGACACAATCTACACTGTAAAGCAGTGTAGAAATAGACATGAATTGAAATAAATTGAACAAACTTTGTAGAACAAAAGCTACCTCAGATTATGAAAATGTTCTTCACAAAAAGAAAGAATGAGTCCTAGCAAGACGTTATCACTGAAATGTTCTTTGAGGAGACCAAGACTCTTTTGGAACCTTTCATTTTTTACATTGTATACAGTTAGTTGTGATATCATCATTCATTTATAATATATACTGTTAAACTCTAATAGGCCCTAAATAACTTCTACTAGGACAGTAATGCTGCATACTTGCCAATAATACATTGGTGTTTTTCACACAAAAAATGAAAATTACCCCATAATTTATTCACCCTCAAGGTATTCACAGTGTATATGATATTTCTTTCTGTCAGGCAAGCACATTCAGAATCGTTTTAAATTCAAAACACATTCAAAGTAGCTCTTCCATGGTGTATAATGCCATGACTTATTTGAAGCTTCAAAAACCAGCATATTTCAAATCCATCGTGGTAAAAGTCTAAGGGACACAGCTACGGATAAACAAATCATTCATTCATTCATTCATTCATTCATTCATTCATTTTCCTTCGGCTTAGTCCCTTATTCATCAGGAGTTGCCACAGTGGAATGAACCACCAACCATGTTTTTAGCAGCAACTTACAGTGAACTTTTTGCTGTGAGGTGACAGTGCTAACCACTGAGCTGCCATACGCATATCAATATAGTATCCTTTTTGTCTATCATTTTGACTGTCTGACAATATAATTTTGACGTTAATGTGAGGGGTAGGTTTAGGGTTGGGGTAGACGTTAATAAAAAAATGTATTGGTTAATTTAGCATAAGATATAAATGATTCTCGTTAACTTTCGACCAGAGCTTTGTCCCTTCTAGCAACAACGATTCATCGTCAAACTAACTGGCAGAAAAAATATTGTATACACTGAGGATGGCTTGAGGGTGAGTAAATTATTAATTTTCATTTTTTATTTTTGCGTGAACTATTCCTTAAAGTTCAACATTTTTAGACAATCTGTGGCAAGCTCATCAGTAAAGTAATTAGAACATGATTAACTAAACAGAACTACTTAAAGTGATTAATTAAGCATTCGTTTTTCAACCATATAAGTCCATCTTTGTGCAGTGGCATGAAATAGAAGTATTTTCCCTTAGATGAAGATTGAGCCAGGAACAACACAATTTATCTTACCTCCTGACATGCAAAGTCCCTCCACACACAAATTCACACACACAGATGTAGAGATTTTTGATATCGAGACATATTAATTTAGGAAACACTTCCTGTTCTCAGCCTGCAAGGAATGATTCAAAACAGTTTAGTTACTCTCGAAGAGAGATTAGCAAATTTGTACAATCAATAAACATTTCATCTTGCAACGTCTGCTTCTACTTTGTATTTTCACTTAATTAATGTGTCTCTCACAAACTTATATTTTTTTGAGTGTTGAGTGTTTCTTCAATATATGTAACACTGGACTACAAAACCAGTCATAATTGTTCTTTAAATTTAGTTTTATGCATTGCTCATATACATTTTAACATAGACATTAAGTGCATATTTATTAGATAACACTCTTAAAACACAGCCAAACTGTTCACAACAGTGTACAACACGAGACGTACCTATCACATTTCAAATGATAAGATTAATATAGAATTTGATGGTGAACATGACATTTTAAACATTCTGGAATAACATTCTAGATTCCTTCATCCAAACTGATTGAAAGATATTCTGTTTGCAAGTATTTATTGTATTACAAATGTATTCTGTATTTATTTCCTTTTTATGCATTACATATCTAAAATGCTGTTGTTAAGAACTTACACTAACTTTAAGATTTCTTTACAATTTAAATATTTATTCTCTATTAATATCATCACATTTCAAATACAGTTGTGTTTTGGTTACACAATTACAGTATGTTACCTTTAATACCAGTATATTTTCATTGTGGAAACTATACCTAAACATAATCACTGAAAACAAAAGTAAAGAAAACAATTACTGAAATTATTGTTTCACTATTTGCTTAAGTGGTTGTATTTTAAAGTAAATTAAATTATTTATTTTAAAGAACATAAACCATAGCCATTATTAGTAAACATTTAAATGAAAAGCTCCCCACTACACAATTTAGAAAATATTTGAGCATTTTGAAGGTTGTTACATGTAGTTTGATACATCATGGGACAAACAAAATATTTTAAAAGTTGTTATCACACTGTAAAAAATGTTGAGCCAGAACCTTGTTTCTTTCATTTGGATTAAGCTGCGGTCACACTGGAGTTTGTGTGTGCGAAATTCTGTTGTACGGTGCTGCGAAAAGGGGCAGGATTAAACAAGATGATTAGACATTAAAAAATTAGCGATTGGTCCATGTTTTAAATTTCTGCGAACTGTGAAACTTGTTGCACGAGTTTGCATTTCTGGTCTGACGCATTCACGTGCGTATGAATGGAAGTCAATAGGGAGAAAAGTGCAGTGTGACCGCAGCATTTGAGCATTTGATTTGTCATTTTATTGTACAGGTTGTTCATGAAATTTAAATATCAAATATCATATGAGAATGCATTTTGATTTATTATTTGATTGTTTGAGCGTTTGATTTATCATTTGGGCAGTTGTTTTGAAAGTTCGTTTTATTATTTGATCTTTTTAGGCACTTGAATTTTCATTTTAATTTTGTTAGGAAAAAACTTCCATATATATATATATATATATACATATACAAATTAACAGTCCACATCCGCTGTGTTTCTTTTTGTAGAGCGAACTAGGTAAATGTGAGATAAAAATTCACTTTAAGAATTTTTAAGTGAGGAGGTCTGAGATTAACTCAACGTAAAGAAACAAGTTGGCAGAAGCTTTTTTTGGGTGAACTTGCAAAGTTTTGCTCACAAAACTAATCTTTTTACCTTAATGTAGAACATTTTGATTTAGGTTAAATAAACGTGTTAAATGTAATTGTACAGACATTTTTACAGATTTTTGTCAACCAACAAAAGTAATTTCAACTTTTTTTCAAGTTTTTACAGTGCAGTATATTCCACGTCTACTAAAATTTAATTGGTGTGGGACATGTTATCCCTGTAGTCCAGGTTATAATTTATTGTGATGTGATATTATGGGACCATGCTGATTGCTTTCAGTTTTAGACTGAAGTAGTGCAAGAATGGTTTTCAGAAAGAATGTTTTAATATTTGGAAACCAAGGATGACTATGTTAACAACTATAAATCTAAGAGGACCTTTGTAAACTGTGCAGTTTTCCAGGGCTCAGTCTGTGGACCTTTCCGGTTTTGTCTATTTGCCATTTTTAAGCTATAAAAACTAAAATTAAGTATATAATTAAACATAATATAAAACATAAATCAGTGCATTGCTGAAAAAAAGTTCATATTTAACTACAGGCAAGGAACTATTTTGGGTGATATACAGGACAAATTACTATGAGACTGAAATCCCATTAAATCTCAGAAGGGAGCAAATAGTTCTCTTTCCAGGCGATCTAAAAAAACAAAAAACATATATTGCAGCCTGTTTCCATATTGAGCAACATATTCTAGCAAGAGCAATGCAAAAAAATGAATGTGCCTTTGTATTCGATATGTTAAATAGTGTCTTTTTCATGCACTCCAAATAAATTCTGTTCTCTGTGCTCATTCTCATAGCAGAAACTGTGTGGAAAGTGGGTTAAAACATGCTTTTGGGGTTTTAAATAATGCTACAAATAAACTGACTGCCACATACTGTGTAAATTGTGCTTCATGATTCATTTAAATGCTCTCCTTCAAATAAATAAACTCCTTCAAATGCATGTGTAATGTGAGCTACTGCAAATCAACTGCATCACAATTTTTTTCTACTGTGCGTCTTAAAAAGGCCCAATCCCACATTCTAACCTCTTAGCCCTTGCACTTCCCCCTACCCTTTCACTTCAAGCATTCACAAAAAGCGTCTCGATTGGACGTGTGTCTCAGGGGGGGTTAATACAGATGAGAGGAGAAATTTCCCTGAATACATCTTCTACAGCAACAACATGGCTGCCCTCTGAGCAAGGAGACCCACAAATGAAATAATTTTTTGCCATAAGCATCTTAAGCATTTTATTACAGTTATGTCTTCAAAGAAATGTAAAAAATAAAATCTTGCTAAATTTGACTAACAATGGACACTTTTACAACCCCAAATCAGAAAAAGTTGTGACAATATGGAAAAACGCAGATAAAAAAGAAAGTAGAGATTTCCAAATTTACTTTGACTTGTTTTTCAATGCAGACTATATATGAACACAAAATAATTACTGTTTTGTCTTGTCAACTTCATTACATTTGTAAATATACATCCTTTTCTGTCATTCAGATTAGCAACACATTGCAAAAAAGGGGGACAGGAGAAATTTAGGGCTAATAACCAGGAAAATTGGTTAAATTATGTGGTTTGAAACAGGCGATGCCAACAAAAATGTTAGACATAATCATAACATAATTAAAAGATTGAAGGAATCTGGAGGCATTTCAAAAAGCAAGCCCTATTTTAACAGTGTCCAGAAACAACATTGACTTCTCTGGGCTCAGAGGCATCTGCTGGACCATCACACAGTTGAAATGTGCACTGTGGTCAGATGAATGCATATTTCAGGTATTTTTTGGGAGAAATGTACGCCATGTGCTCTGGGCCAATGAGAAAAGGATCATCCAGATTGTTAGCAACAAATCCAAAAGCCAGGGTCTGTCATGGTATGGGGTTGTGTCAGTGCCCTTGACTTCTGTGCTGGCACCATTAATTAAGGAAGAGCATACAGGTACCTGACTGGCCTGTCTGCAGTCCCAACCTGTATACAATAAATAATGTGTGGCACATTTTGAAGTGCAAAATGCAACAATGAAGACCCCGCACTGTTGCCCATCTTAAAACTTGTTTGCAGGAAGAATGGGACAAAATTATACACATCATCACTTGGTGTCGTCAGTCCTTAAATGTCTTTTAAGTGTTGTGGAAAGGAATAGCAACATTACAAAGTGGTAAATGCATTACTGCTCCTACTTTTTAAAAATGTGTTGCAAAAACCAAAACTGGAATACATGTTTATTTAAAAAATAATAAAAGTAAAAATCATGAGGAACACATTAAACTGTCTGCAATGAAATTCAAGTCAATGTAATTTTAGAAATCACTGCTTTCTTTTTTATTTGCGTTTTCTATACTTTTCCAACTTTTTCTGATTTGGGGTTGCAATAAACTAGTAAATAGATCCAACATATTTTCAGTTATGATACCCGATAACTTTTGTGCATGTGCAACATGACCCACTAGCTGAAAATAAACAACACTTTGAACTAAAAGTCCAAATAAAGTGCAAAAAATGAGTCAGTCATTTGTTTAACATTACTGTGCTTGTACATTCTGGAATGACTACAGCACTGAAGGCGACATCGTCACATCTTTACTGTGATGACGTGTGCAGTTGTATTAGTGCTAGTTAGCCTATTTGAAAGCTGATCAGGTTTCTTCATCTGATCGAGTGCCATTTCTTTTGACAGCAAAACACACATTTTTCTAAACGTTTTCATCGACATCATTTTTAAAATAGCGCACAAAGCAGCCACGTTGAGAAAATGGATTAGCTAAATTGTGTTAGACACTAAGTTCGCCACATGCTGTCACAAACAACACAGTACAAAATGAAACAGCTACAGCAAAACGCATTTCTGTCACAAAATATAGAGCATTTCGAAATAGTTTTTTATAAATGTATAGCAATGTGCTTTTACCTACCTCACAACGATGAACATAAGTCCAATTCCCTGCTCAGCAGGGTCACGTAATGGTGCTTTTTATATACATTTAACTCCAGGTGGGGCGTTAAAGCATGCTCCTGAACACCAGCTAATGAACTCCAAAATAAAACACAGCAAAGAGTTTCCCAGAACACAAGATTGTGTCAGAGTTTAAAAACAAACTCCAAAAATGCAACTCTTTCACACTTTTTTGCCTAACTCCTTATTTTTCAACTCCAGAAAATAGCTGTGTAGGGGTAAAAAATAGAATTGGTATTGGGCCTTGACAACAGTTTACCAGTTACCAGTATAGTATATGCTGCATTCTAGACAATCTGGAATTAGGAGTTTTCCTACTTCTTAATTGAAAAAAACGTCTACTCTAGAATATCTGAGAGCTGAATATCTGACCTTCAGCGACATGCCATTTGACATGCTTCCTCCTAAAGGCTTTTTCTAATATTAAATTATCTTTATAGAGCAATATATGTGCTTTTTTGTTTGTTTTTTGTCAACTGTATCTGTCCTTCAAAGGACATCTAGCATTTTCTATTATTTTAGTCCATAATTGGCACAATAAAATGTGAAATATTCACATCTCACATGGTAAAAATGTTATGCGCTATTGACTGAAATGCATTGACTATGTCTGGAACAGCACACACTCTACACTGAAAAAGGATTTCTGAAAAATTGTTGCAAACTATTTATATGGGTTGAATTTAAACAAACAATTTCAATATAGTAATGTTCAACCTAATTTGTTAAATGGTTTACAACCACTTAAAAAAATTTAGTAAATCCAAGGAATTATCTTTGAATCATTATTCATTGTACCCAGAAACTCATTTAATTGTTTTCAAAAGAGTTTTCCCTGTGGCTACTCTTTGACAATGCCCAAATAAGCCAACTGTAATCTACACTGACGTCCCATGAAAGGGAGAGGGTCAGTTAAAAATGCTTTTGGAAACAGACTCGTCTCTTTTTTAGCCAGACACCAAAACGGTAGAAGAAACACTAGAAGCTGTCATTAGAGCAACAAATGTAACACACATAATGAGACATGTGCATTACTGTGTGCTCTCTTCTCCCTTTGTACAGTTGAAGAGAATTCTTACCTCATCCGCATCTCACATGCAGAATGTTTTAATGATGTTTTGTGGAAGCGGATGAATAAAGGTCCTCTAGACTGCTGGTGCGAGAGCTTAGTCATTTCAGTCATTATTAACTAAAGAGATTAGAAACCATCTTAATGAAGTGAGCTCTCAATGGCGAGGACAGAGAGAGGGACAAATGGAGGAAAGGAAATTCAAATGGGCTACTCAGTATCCTAAGAGACAGGGCTTTTTACAATACCAGCACTCTATTTTTGCTTGCTGTATTCAGTTCCCTTTATGAAGCGTTCACTCAAAACGTGCGCCTGGCTCCTTTTGAGGAAGAGTCATGGTGTGCTGGACGTCACGTCTCTTCATGCCTGTTTATTTCATGTTGTTTTGTAAGAAAAAAAAAAAGATTAATGAACAAAATTAGGGCCAATGATATCCCCCTCCGGGAAGTGGCATTATTAGTTTTAGAGGAAAAACAATATTAACAATGGATTAGGTTATTGTTTTAATTCAATCATGTTTTATGATATAACATTTTTAAAAGTTTCCTAAGGGGGTTTTCACAGTGTTGCACAGAAGAACCACGTTTGGTTCCCCGGAGATCCTTTCAATGAACTTTTCTAAACTGAACCTTTCCTTTTGTAAATCAAATAGTGTAAAGAACATTTTAGTGACCTACAGTATTGAGATTATTCTTCACTGCAGAAGTGCACTCTGATTCAGTTGCCTGTGGGAGAAATGACTAGGAATAATATCAGAAGGTGGTCAAAACTATTTGCTCTACAAACAAGTGTGCTCATGGCTATACATAAAAAGTAGAATAATATAATAATAAAATTAGGGATGTCTCGATTAGGTTTTTTTGCCCTTGAGTCCGAGTCAATCAAGAAATAAATAACATAACTTTGTCACTTTCGGAATTAAGTGCAACAGTAAATATAAAAAAATTAATAAAAACAAATTGCACCTCAACTTAAAATACCCGGCAGGCAATCCCAAGTTTACATATCTCACAGTTTGCTATGGCAATGCTGTCGTCATCAACTTTATAATACCTCCAGACCGCAGAAATACTCGCGCTTTCCGCTCCAAGCTGCTTCCGTATTCTACTTTGCCGGCATTTAACCAATAACATTTCTGCAACAAAGTGATGTCAAAGTGATAATAATCTATTATATATACAGTTGAAGTCAGAATTATTAGCCCCCCTGAATTATTAGCTCCCCTGTTTATTTTTTCCCCATTTTCTGTTTAACAGAGAGAAGATTTTTTTCTTAGCATAATAGTTTTAATAACTAATTTCTAATAACTGATTTATTTTATCTTTGCCGTGATGACAGTACATAATATTTGACTAGATATTTTTCCAAGACTCTTCTATACAGCTTAAAGGGACATTTAAAGGCTTAACAAGGTAAATTAGGTTGACTAGGCAGGTTATGGTAATTAGGCAAATTATTGTATATTTGTTCTGTAGACTATCAAAAAAAATTTTGCCTAAAAGGGCTAATAATTTTGTCCTTAAAATGGTGTTTAAAAAATAAAAACTGCTTTTATTCTAGTCGAAATAAAAACAAATAAGACTTTCTCCAGAAGAAAAAATATTATCAGAAGTACTGTGAATTTTTTTTTTGCTCTGTTAAACATCATTTGGGAAATATTTAAAAAAGAAAAAAAATATCAAAGGGGGCTAATAATTCTGACTTCAACTGTATATAGTCCTGATCGGGAGGTAACGTCCGATTCCTATCGAGTCTGAAACTGCATAATCAGGCCTGATTTCCAAACATGTGATTGGATCTGGACATCCCTAAAGAAAAAATAAATTTGCAGCATCAAGCAGCATAACAAGCTGTTTTTAATGTCTAAAAAATGTATTAAAATCAAATCAAAATCAAATCACTTTTATTGTCACATCATCAGCAGCACGTGTGCTATGATGAGTGAAAAGCTTAGGTGCTGGCTCCAGACAGTGGAAAATACAGACAGTGCAAAATACAACAACAGTGCAAAAAACAGACAGTGCAAATACAACGACAGTGCAAAATACAGACAGTGCAAATACAGCGACAGTGTAAAATACAGACAGTGCAAAATACAACAACATACCCACAAAAAAACAAGACAGTTTAAATTTGGCAATGAGACTGGAGGTCTCGAGTCAAAAAGATTCAAATGGCTGCGCCCGCTTCTACATCAAGAATAAGATCAATAAATCTTTCTCAATTATAAAAAAACCTTTCTTGCAATGGAATGGTTGCATGGATGGGAAAAGTTCCTCATGGGATTGCCAACAAAGAACCGTTATTTTTAGTTACTGTCACAGCCATGCAGGTTCTATTCTTCCTTCTTTTACCATCACCTGCTTTCTGATTAGTCCCGCACCTACATGTTATCATGCCCCATTACCCCAGCACCATAAAGCCTCACGTCAATTTGCACTTAGGGTTTGACCTTGTTGCAAACTCTCCTTACAGTCAGTGTCTATACAATCTAGAAAGTTACTTACTTCTCCTCTTACCTTTTGATTTACAGTGCCTGCGTCTTTTCTCCTAGTGTGGTCTATCCTGGTTCCCTATCTGGTCTCCGTGTCTGGTCCTTAGTGTTCCTGGTTATCCTTCATCTGCATATGGTCATTCCAACATCCATGTATTTAATGTGTTTTTGTTTAACTGCCAGGAGCGACACGGTGACGCAGTGGGTAGCACGATGAACTCACAGCAAGAAGGTCCCTGGTTCAAGCCTCGGCTGGGTCAGTTGGCATTTCTGTGTGGAGTTTGCATGTTCTCCCCGTGTTCGCGTAGGTTTCCAAATACCAAAGACATGTGCTGTAGGTGAATTGGGCAAGCTAAATTGGCCATAGTGTATGTGTATGATTGAGTGTGTATGGGTGTTTCCCAGTGATGGGTTGCAGCTGGAAGGGCATCCGCTTTGTAAAACATATCCTGGATAAGTTGGCGGTTCATTCCACTGTGGCAACCCCAGATTAATAAAGGGACTAAGCTAAAAAGAAAATGCATGAATGAATGAATGTTAAACTGCCATCCTGTAAATAAACTGTTAATATACTTACCATCCTCATTCCAGTGTTTCTGTGACAGTTACATCCATCAGATGATTGTATATATACCAGTCAAACGTTGTTGTTTTTTATGAAAAGATTTTATTAGTTAATGTTAAAGTATGTATTTAAATGATGTAAGAATGAACAAAAAGTTTGCATTTAGTACATCTATTATTTATATTTTCAATTATTTTTACCAAAGCATTTTTATTCTTTTTTTCATAAGGTTCTATCAATGTTAATGTATGTACATACATGATCTAAGAATGAACAATAAATCAGCATTTAGTACATTTATTACTGTTTTTTCACTAATAATAATTTATTTTTAAAATATATACTGTAGTATAAAGGTGAGACTAATTACTAAATACACTCTGAGTTAACAAGGACTGACTTAAAATGATTGTATAGTCATCAATATTAACAATGATAAATGAATACTGTAAAAAAATTGAAAAGATTGAATGAACCTTACTGTACAATGTAACTGTGGAATTTTTGTTCAACATTGAAGTATTTTAAGTTCACATTTAGATATTGCTTGATAATAATAGCAGGTTTGGCATGCTGTCCCGGGAGCAAACCCTGAGCTCAGAGATAATTGAGCCCAGGGCTCCTGCCTGGTCAATAAGCATGTGAGGGTGTACGAGATCAGGTAGTTTTCGAGAGCTCCCCCTGGTAAAGGAGGAAAGGTGGAAGATGTGGGAGTAATGCTAGTTGGGCTATTTATAGTGAGTTTGGAATGATTCGATTGGCTTACTAATGATTACAGATGAGAAACCAGCTGCGATCAATCATATCACGTGCTCCTCTCGAAATTAGGTTGTGAAACTTCACATACTGAACTAAATTTGAATAAATCATAAACAGTAATATTGAGAAAATTAAAAGTTTAAATGTGTCACTTATTCCAATGTGTCAAATCTGCATTTTAGTGTCACGTGATTTTTTAGAAATCATTCTACTATGCAGATTTGCTGCTTGAGAATATTTTTTATTATAATAAATGTAAAAATTGGGGTGCTTTTTTGTGAAAACAGTGATTACCTTTTAAAAATTTATGAATTTTTTTTAAATAATATATTTATTATAAAAAATTAAAATAGTTATTAATATAATAATATTAATAATAAATACTATCAATATAATTATATTTGGCGACGCGGGGGCGCAGTGGGTTGCACGTTCGCCTCACAGCAAGAAGGTTGCTGGTTCAAGCCTTGGCTGGGTCAGTTGGCGTTTCTGTGTGGAGTTTGCATGTTCTCCCTGTGTTTGTGTGGGTTTCCTCCGGGTGCTAAAATTGACCGTAGTGTATGAGTGTGTGTGTGAACGAGTGTGGGTGTTTCTCAGTAATGGGTTGCGGCTGAAAGGACATCCGCTGCGTAGAACATATGTTGGATAAGTTGGCAGTTCATTCTGCTGTGGCGAACACAGATTAATAAAGGGACTAAGCCGAAAAGAAAATGAATGAATAATAATATTTATTATTAAACGTATAAATAATGATACTTTTATTCATCAATTTATCAAAAGTGATATATATTACAAAATCTTTTTGTATAAAAAAATCTGTTATTTTATTAAACTTTCTGTATTCCAAAATCTTACATGATTTCCACAAAATATTAAAGTATTATTAATGATTCAACACAACAGCAAATCAGCTTTATAAAATGATTAGTCAGTTGACAGCTTTAAAGCATGGGAATAAATTTCATCTTAAAGCCCCCCCCCCCCACCCCCCCCCCCCCTCTACCCAGTTTCACACCTCTAGTTTTGAAAAAAGTCAGAAAAGTGGGTGAGAGTGGGCGAAAGAGGAAAGGGTTTGCATGAAAAGGTTTGCACGTTTCATTACGTGGACAACAAACGATTTTTACACAGGAAACACAAATACAGACGCAGGGGAGATAGACAATGAATCGGAGAACAGCACTTACAGCAGATCTAAGAGCTGTGTGGAAGTGGAGGATTTTCAGTCCATATTATTGTAGTGATATTACTGTAAACTTAGTAACTAAATCATTTTGACTAAGGTATGTCTTTAAACACTGAAAGAGTACTGCTGATGATACTAACTAACTTTGCTATTTGATTAAACATAAACAAAGAACATTGATCACACACTTACCAAATCCGTAGAGACAGAACAATCAACATGAACTGGAGCTGAGTCTTTTTTTAAAAGTCATCTCCAAACAATTCTTCTTCTTCTACTTGTTTGAATTACGATTGGCAACACAACGTGGCGTCTCTCTGAACACTGTAACAGGTAAAATGATTCTTCAAAGCTATATCATGCATATTAATAAAGTTGCATCTCATTCACAAAAGAGCGCGCTGATTGGTTCGAACCAAGTCTTTCTCATGAATTAATAAACAGATGTGCAGAAAATTCAATGATGTCACTTTGTACCAGTCGGTACAGAGAGCCAATCTCCACGCTGGAATTTACACAATAACCTCATGGCCGTGACCTTGCTTCAAAATTTCATTTTAAACTGGAAAAACGAGTTTGCACTAAACAACGCAAAAACAATCAATTTCTACTTGTTAGCTCAATACATGTGTCCTAACTGTGTTTTTTTTTTAGCATCGTTGGACATAAATATGACTGTCAATAATGAAATAATGGGTTTTGGTGTGTCTTGACCCTTCACAATACATCTAGAAGATTCTTATTTTACATTTAAGTAATATTTTTGATTGTATTATTGATCAAATCTCTGCCCTGCAAAAAAATAAAACATGAACAAATCTTAATCTCATAATTTGAAGTACTTAATCCTTAACTAACTTTAGCTCTTTATTTCCACAGTTGCTTGACTTGATGTGAATGTTTTATTGCCTCTATAAAGTAAACAACCATAACACTTGTAAACAATCATTCATTTGAGTCGTTTTAACAATCAGTTAATTCAATCGCAAACACTTCAAGAAACCTGTTACAAATCTCCCACAGGGCTGATAAATCAGAGATAATATTGTAATATAATACTTACAGATTGCTCGTCTATAATTTCAATCCAAAGTCTTTCAGCTCTCTATAGCATCACCCATTTTTTATGTACAAATGTGAATCTGGATGTGGTGAAATAGTTAAACAGCCCCCTCCACAGCACTTTAATAAATTAGCCAGTACGACTGATGTCAGAGCAATTGACTGCAAAGCCCCGAAGAAACAATGTAGCATTTTAAAAATTGTCCACCTGCTGTTCTGACACACTGCCAACATCCTCCTTCAAAAAATGTGATTAAATGTCTAGAAAGAGACCCATTATACAGAAAATGGCTCTGTCACTTCAGGCAGTTTTCCAAAGTCTATTAAAGCTGTGGTAAAACAGATTAGATAACTGCACACTAGATAAGGTGAAGTAGGCTATAATTTCGGTCATTTTGCTGCTAGTGTCATATATAGTGAAACATAACAAAAATACTGAATATTTTCAAACATTCAATGCAAATGCCAATTAGAGTCACCACACCCTTACATGAAGTATTTTAAAAGATAATTTGAATTATTCATTGAAATATATTTTACTATATTATTGTGGATTTGACAGTACAGAGCTAATGTAAAGCTTTTGTAAGCTGTTTGGACAGAACTGTGTGTAGATATGGTGTGTCCACTGTGATACTAGAGTGTTATAAACCCAACAAGTCTCTTAAAATTTTGTGATGTTAAAATGGGACCCAAATCCCAGTGATTTTGAGGCCCACCTCAATGTGACAGGAGTGCAGTTTTCTCCATCCACCGCATTGATTTACAGGCACCATGTTTGTATAATATTATGTATACACATGTCCACAGAACATTTTTTGCAAAGAAACTGGAAATAAAATATGTTCCAACTCTCTGTGATTTTTATAAGTTTTATAAATTTAAAATGTTTTTAAAACAGAGCATGTTTGTAAAAAAGACAGTAAAATCACTATTCTTAACCACTATAATCCCTATATTCAGTGTGTGTGTGTGTGTGTGTGTGTGTGTGTGTGTGTGTGTGTGTGTGTACTGCAAAACAGCATTTGTGAGAGACTCATCATTTCAGAAAGGCTTGAATGAATTAGACCACAAATACATGAAATAAACTTACTTGGTATTTTTTGACCAATTTGCTGTACTTCCAACACAATCTCACGGCAATTCGTAACTTTTTCATTTAGTGGCTAATTCTTATGAATTCGTACAATCTAATTCATACTATTTAGTACGATTTGCTCATCACCCAATGACAATTGGGTTTAGGGGCGGGGTTGGGTGCCACGCCTCCTTTTTAAAATCGTACATTTTCGTATGACTCAACTCAATTAGCCACTAAACTGACAAAACGTAAAATACTTACGTTTCCTCGTGAGATCAGGCTGGTATTTCAGTTTCATCCAAGTCTGTCTCTGTCACTGACTACTGTTTATCTGATGTAAGGCAGGAAAAGCAGGCACACTTGTGAGCGGTGGGCGGGGAGAAGCAGCTCATTTGCATTTAAAGCCACAGGCTACAAAAAGCTACACTGTATTCAGACACCAAAATGGGCAGATTCTGGAGGCTATAATAAATGATCTGATAGGTATTTTGAGCAGACACATTCTGGAGACACTAAAGGCTTATCTTACTTCTTGTAAACAGGGCAAAATAGGTGCCCTTTAAGTTTACCTGTTGAGAAAAAAACTGTTTGGCTTTCCATCAAAACACTCCATCTTGTAAGCTTGTGAGCTCTTTTAGCAAATTTGAATTTCTTTTCCCATGTAAAAGTCTCTCAATGTTTTGATAATGCCCAAAGGCTCAATGTTTACACTTTCAGGAAATGCATGAAAAAAACTTGTCTATTAGTCAAAGAACAATATGGGGTAAGAACGTTTATTTTGACATTTCATTGCCTTGGAATTATAAGGTTCTATCTGCGTTCTAAATGATTTTGAGATATTGAGCTTTTCCATATAGCAAACAGTATGTGTGTAGAAGTTCTCTTTTATACATTAACATGACAGAGACCCTAAATGTACTCTAAATGTAAATGATCAAAGTCCTCTTACATTTGCATATTGGGGTAAAACAAACAGGGCAAATGCAGATAGAACCTTCTAATTCTAAAAAGTCAATTTCCCCTTGGTATTAAAAGGTTCTATCTGGCAGATCATTAATTGAAGCATTATTTTTCAAGACATTCAATCAGCCTGCTTATTAAGTTAATTTAAAATATATAATATATATTACAATATATCTACAATATATACAATATGTTGATGTTTGAGACAGTAAATAAGCATACAAGGCTGTGCTAAATATTTTTTTCCAGTGCAGCTGTTAATTTTATGTAAATAATATGGTAATATTGATTGAATTATATGCTTTATATGAATTAGTGAATTATATTTATTGAATTATATGCCCCATATTTGCACTTTCAAGGTTTAATATCAAATTTAAAGACTTCTAAAGAAAACAGACAATGAGCAAATAAGTTGCTTAACAAAGTGTAATAAACACTGAAATGTTTCACTGACTATATATACACAAATAAAAATACAGTATAATACATTTTTAATAACTGTTTCAACAATGTAAAATTAAACATTTCATCCCAGTGTCAAAACATGCTTCTAAATCATCACATTTACACACATCTCATCAGTTTCAGGTCTACTCAATGTTGTATGGCAAGGCATTATTTAGTCGACTCTGATTTTGTGTTTCTTTCAGGTCTTTCTCGCTGTCATTGGAGCAGTCTGGCGGAATGACCAAGAAAGCTGATCCTGATTGGCTCACAGAAAGAACCTTATAGAGCCAAGCTAGAGTTCAATTTTGTAGATAAAACCTTTTTTGTTTTTTTAAATAAAAAGTCTTAAAATGTAAACAACTTATTAAAAAACATCCCATAATGTAAATAAGTTATCATTTAATATGAATATGTGAATTACTCAATTTTGACAAAACTGTCAAATAGAACCTTATAATTCTAAGGTGACGATTTAAAAAAAGCATATACAATTATCTTTTAAATCTTCCCATCATAGCCTATATCAAATTGAAGCTCTTAAATCAATAGAACCATTTCTTAAAGACATACTGGTACCTGCCTGCTTAATGAAATTTGCCTGAATACAGATTGAGGGAAATGTCAGTGACTATATTACATGTACTAAACTCTGAAACTGTATACTAAAATACACACAGGACAGCACTCTCTGAGATGGTCTTCAGCTAGTTTAGTTTATATTTTATAGCAGGGATTCCAATGCTAACATCTATAAATCTGTGGAGTTCCCCAGGGCTTAGCCTTTGGACCTTTCTGATTTCATTTATATATGCTCCTAAGATTGTCCAAAATAAATAAAATAAAATAAACGTCTTACCGTAGAAATTAGTTTAGTGGCATACATTTTATTAGAGTGCCATAAAACATGATATTCTAAATTAGTTTTTATACATTTGGTTTGGATATTATGAATGTAATTTATGTATAGGGTTAATTTTTTACTGTTAAAGGAAATGTTGGCTGAAAATAACCTGCCACTTTTCTGTTTTTCCACTGATTTATATTTTATAGAGTACTATTATGTTTTGGCATGTATGCCTCTCTAAGAGATAATAATCTTTATATCTTTGTCAGATCTGCTTTTATCTGATTTGATTTATAGTATGTATCTTCCTCTAAGTCACTATCTGTTCAGCTGATGTGAAAGAGAGAGAGAGAGAGAGAAAGAGAGAGAGAGAGAGAGAGAAAGAGAAAAAGAGAGGAGGTAAGAGTGTGCCTAGTGTCGTGATTTTGTTTTGACAAGACTGTTCACACAATGCTTTCATTTTTACAAATACATGCACATATTTGAGTCAAAGTCCTGCTTTTCATTAGTTAAATGTAAATCTCTATTTGTACTCTATTACACTATTTTATTTTTTACATTTTTTAGAAATTAATAGTATTTAAACGTATTTTTTTTATTATTGCTTAAATATGAGATGACCTAAACTAAACTTTTCAGTACATATTTGTTTAGATGAAAGGTACCTGTTTCATATACTTATAGACGGGGAGAAAAAAGTTGTCAAAGAGCCACAACTTTGAGACGTCTGCCTCTTGTTGCTAAGCAACAGATTTCGCTGGAGTGTTGCTTTGTTACACGTAGTATTTTAGAGCTCATTGGAAATGCAAGTTGGTGAACTGTAGTTTTGCATCATTAACAAAGCCTGCTGTGTGCCGTCTTTTGTCATGGTATCAATATGTTCCCAGTGACTGTCGTCACGGCTTCTTGTTGTTAGTGTAGCTCATGGCGGCTGTCAGCAGTGTTTAACCGCATGAGGCTCAAAAGACAAGGAGAGGTGACCATCCTCCCTCTGGTCAGACTCATCCTCACATTCATCACATCCTCTCCTATTTCTATTCCCCTTCACTCTGTTACCCTTCACACTTTCTGTCCAACCATCTGACGTTTCTGTTCAATTAGTAACTGACCTCTGATGAATGACCAAAAAATCTATCAACTGTTATGTTGAGGAGTTGTTGCTAGTTTATTATTCCTCCAGGTCATCAGGGATTATTTGTTTATGAACAATTTTTTATAGGATTTACAAAGTTAAAATTATATATATATATACACTCTCAGAAATAAAGGTACATGAGCTGTCACTGGGGTGGTACCTTTTTAAAAGGTACACATTTGTACCTAAAGGGTCCATATTGGTACCTCAAAAGTATATATTAGTACCTAAACATTTTAAGGGAAACACTTTATACTTAATACTAATATGTACCCTTGAGGTATTATTATGGACCTTTTAGGTACAAACTTATACCTTTTGAAAAGGTACCACCCCAGTGACAGCTCCTGTACATTTATTT
>CAIGQZ010032649.1:6620173-6636153 GCA_903798205.1 Danio tinwini | reverse complement strand
GTTTCTTATTCTGCATTTAGTTTTCGCTTTTAGGAGTTATAATTTTACACGCAATGTAATTTTTTTTATTTACGTGCATTTTTTTAAGCCATCAACCATTACAGTTTTCACCTGCTGAAGATATTGTCAGCAACTAAGAGGATTATTAATGTTGAGTAAGATGCACAAACGAACACCATAACTCCCTTTCACACATACAGACCTTTCCGGAAAATTACCGGTAATTTTCTGTAAAGGTCTGTATGTGTGAAAAGACCCTTTTTGAAAATACAGATAAATTTGTTTCGGCAATTTTCCAGAAACAGAAGTTGTATCATTAGCGGTAATTTGCCGGAATGATGCTCTGTGTGAACTTGAAAACCACTCTGTGGAAAATTGACGGAAAGAGCGCATTCACGCTTAGAACGTGCTGATGTAAGACGTGTACTCCAGCCAATCAGAACATTTATTTTTATGAAAATAAAAGCCTTTGAATATTTTTCCATACACATTTAGCTCCTAGATGTTAGTCAGATAATGATTCTATGTTCCTTCTTAATGCCAACTGTGTAAAAAATTATTGATAAAAGGCTTATGATAAACCGATGTTTGTTTACCTTCAAGCTCTGCTTCAGTTGCTTGATGCGTGTGCACGTGAAGTGCTCGAGCACACACACATATTATGTACATCTCGACAAGCGAAAGTGTTCCTCCATATGTTTTCACCGAAGTTGTTCACAATACTTATCCATCCACCGAATTTGTAACGTCATCAAATGTGTAAACATTTAGCTGCAGTTCGAGCTTCTGCCTTTGGATGTTTATGGGACAAAGCAGCTGCATGAGTGCTTAAGCTTTAAATAAAAATAAAACCATCAACAAAAGCCCTTCCCCTTTTATATTTACAATTACAAGCGCAGCCATTTAGTACGATGGCCTGGAAGTGCAAAACAATATCACAAAGTGTGAAACACTTTTACAAAGCTTGGGACAAATTTACATTTTGAAAAATATTTTTACCTATCATAAACACAATAACATAAAAAAAAAACACTTTTACCAGTCCCGAAACAAATTTACAATTACAGATTCTTTACGGAAAGGGAATGTACCACACACCGGAAGTGACGTGGCATGTACCGCACACTGGGAGTGACGCGGGGAAAAGTGTTGTTGTCATTGGTGTGGCGTGGTAAATTCATGTTGTGGAGTACATGGCGTAAATAAAGTTTATGGTAACAGAATGTGGACTGCGGTCGAGGGATGTTTTGCCCATTTTGTGGCAAACACATGAGCAGCTTAACGTGTTTTTTTTTTATGTGTGGTCGGTGTTTGGAGTTTATAAAGGACCGGACAAGACGGAAACACTAGACATACTGCATCAATGTGTTCAATATTTTAACAAGGGCCACTTAAACGCTGTAATCGTGGACATGATGTCAAGTGTACACGGTGTAAACATCTGCTTCAGGACTCTTAAATGTAAACTGAATGAAGCCGGTGTTACAGTTTAACTGGGGACCGTGTTAACTGGTGACCCTTTCCAGATTTCAACTATTCACGTTTGCAGATTGGCAGATTCATCACTTTTTCACAGTAACAAAACATGCCCATACCAAATAAATATTCTTATTACTTGTTGTCAGTGTCATTGTAAACATTATTGATTTTAATATTTGTGTGGCAAAACAGTATTTAACCAAAATAATGTAAATAAATAATTATAATTGACATGTCATTAATGGGATTTGAACACCAAGTCAAAAGGTTCAGCATGAGTATCAATAGACCTATCTAACTGAGCTATTCAGGACTAGCTGTTGTAGCTGGTTTTGATATCTTTATCAGTCAACATATGCTGTGCTGTGATTGATTCCATGTACTTGCGTTTACTTGTTTCTACAAACTCTGATGCTGATATTTTCTCAGTATAGCTCTAAATGACAAAATGATGTTTTATCACACTTGGTCAAACCATGATTTTTATAGTTGTAGACTATTGACCTGTGTCTACAAAGTCACGCGAACTGATATTTTCCGGTGTGTGGTACATTCCGTGTCACTTCCGATGTGTGGTACATTCCCTTTCCGTAAAGAATCTGTAATTGTAAATTTGTTTCGGGGCTGGTAAAAGTGTTTTGCGTCTTATTAATTTTTTTCTAAAATGTAAATTTGTTTCGTCCTTGGTAAAAAAATTTTCTATGTCATTGTGTTTTATGATAGGTAAAAATGTTTTCAAAATGTAAATTTGTCCCGAGCTTTGTAAAAGTGTTTCACACTTTGTGATATTGTTTTGCACTTCCTGGCCACCGTAGTTTAGAAGTCATTTCTGGTTATTGATATCAGAATTTACTGGTATTTTAGAATAAATGTGTGAATGGTCTTTTCCAGAAAAAATCCGGAATGTCCTTGCCTGTGTGAACAGCACTTTTTTTAAATTTACCGGTAAATTTTCTGGATATTTACCCGTCTTACTGTGAGAAAGGGGCTATAGACTGCTTTTTTTTTTTAGATACTTCTTTTCACATTTTCAGTTTTTCACACAGATAACGTTAGTGCTATTTTGAATCTGCCACTATGCTGATGCACAGGTATTTGTAGCTCCTCCCTCTTTTGAAAAGAGCACAATGTCATTTAAATTAAAAGTGACAGTCACCAAAATGACACAATATGAATCAAAGCCTAATAAGTGCCTTTTATAGAGTTATAAAACAATATTTGTTGAGTGTTTTGAGCTGAAACTTCACACATTCTAGGGACGTCAGAGACTTATTTTACATCTTGCAAAAATGGGCATAATAGGTCCCCTTTAAAACAATGTTGGCAAAATCCCAACAATGGCACAGTCTGTGCAGTCATAAATGAGCTTGAAAACCACTTGTGTTGCCATCTATTTATGATTTTTTTTGCTACTACAATTTCAGACTTCACTGACCATAAAACAAACAATGAAGGCATTACATTGGCGAACTACTTTTTCTAAGTATGGAATAGATTTCAAAAATATATTAAAACTCTGTCAATAAGCAATATCATCTCAGACACACAACACGTAATATTGAAGTAGAGGTAATAAAGATCATTTTCAAATTAGAAAAAGCAAAGCATCATTGTGTTCAATTACAATCATTATGCATCAATGCAGATTTACACTGATTAAACTACTGACACATTCCTATTTGTTTATATGTGTATAATGTGGCTAAGACGAGAGTAGCCTATGCCAACAAAACCAAACCTCAAATAAAATCCACATCAAAATTCACAACAGAAGCAAGCAAAAATAACAAAAAACAACAATTCATGATGATGCAAAGCAAAACTTAAATCTTCAGAGAAACAAATCATGAAATAAAAAACAAAGCAAAACATCGCAAAAAGTAACACAGTCACAAAAACAAAACAAAAATCAAAGCAAAACAAAAAAATAACAAAAAGAACAAAACTAAGAAATAAAGCAACAAAACAAAACACAGAACAAAGCAAGAGTCACTATGAAACAAAGTAACAAATAGCAGCAATACTTTACTTGCAGGGGTGTTTATAAGACTGTCATGAAATCTTTATAATCATGATATGACACGTGAATGAGATTTTATGCATGCTTATAACAACTGTCATGAAGTTTCATTCACTCAGTTGTGACATTTTAAAGTCAAATATGACAACTTGACATAAACAAATACATCACAACCTATTTTTGTCTTGTGTGTAACATTTGTTTTTTAAATAAAGTCTTGTCATTTCATAAGAATCTCAATTCTGACAAAAATGTCAGATAGAACCTTATAATTTTAGGGTGACGATTTTTGGAGACCACCAAATACATCCCAGGAGCTATGTTTTTTTCTTTGCAGTTTTTTTTTTTGCAAATCCACCAGAGGCTGCTGTTTACGTTTTTTGAGATCTCAAATTTCTTTCCCAAATACCATTCGCGCCTGCTCTTCTAGCGTAAATTCACCAGAGGCCTCGACTGACTGACCGATCGACTGACCCTCCTTCCCTAAACCCAGCCAATAGTGTTTTCAAAAACACAGATTGACCAGTGGCCACCCAGTTCGCTAAACTCAACCAATAGTTTTAAAAAGCAAACCAGAAAAAGAATAGCCCTTCCCTGATTTTTACCACAGAGGTAAGTGGTCAGCCGGTAAGTGCAAAAAGGAGCAGTGTCATACCGCCCTGTAGCATTCATTTTAAAAACGAAAAGCAGCCAAATGTACTTCTGGCTACATAGTTTGGGATCTCCAGAAATGTATTTAGGCAACACAGGCTCATTGTGAAACGTAGTCCTGTGGACGTTTCTGGAGACCGCGAAATGCTTCTCGGGAAGTAAGTATTTTTGCAGCTTTTGTTTTCGCGAATCCGCTGCATGCTCTTTTTCATATCTTGCGAGTGCTTTTTGCTCCTGCGCAGTTCTCGCGTAAACCCACCAGAGGCTGCTGTGGATCGTCTGTCTGTCTGTCTGACTGAATGATTGACTGGGCGACCGGCCAATCGACTGAACCACCCTCCTCCTTCCCTAAACCCAACGAATTTTACAGATTGACCCACCCACCCACATAATACCCTAAACCCAACCAAAGGTTTACAAAAGCCATCCAGAAAAAGAAAAGTCCTCGTCTGATTTTTACCACGTTCTCAGCCTGTTGTCCACTCGTTTATTTTATTTTTTGGATTATATTTTTGTCTTAGCTGATTTCTGGAACCGCTCTTCCCCGGACTCGAACCTGGGCGTCGTCATTATGGTCAACTTCTCTCTGCTTCTCAAGTCCGCCGACGTACACGACGAGCTAACGGGACAAACTGGTTGCGATGGGAAAGGCCTCCACACGGAGGTAAGCGGTCAGCCGGTAAGCGGCAAAAGGAATGGTGTCATACCACCCTGTAGCGTTCGCTTAAAAAATGAAACGCAGCCATACGTACCTCCGGCTACAAAATTTGCGGTCTCCAGAAACACCCATGGGACTACGTTTTCAGAATAAGCCTGGGTTGCATATAGAGCTATGTTTTCAGAATAAGCCTATGTTGCAGTCGCCAAGACAAAGATAAAAACCAATTGTGATATATGTCAAGTTGTCATAACAAATATTTGCATTTGAAATGACATAACTGAGCAACTGACACTTAATAACAGTTGTCATAAGCATGCATAAAATCACAATTACATTCATGGCATCTGTGATCTGTGAAGGTTTCATGAACACCACCAGGTCTTCTGAATACCACCTTCAAGTAAAGTGTTACACAAATAGCAAACAAAATTTAAAACAATGCAAAACAAAAACCAGAGCAAAGCAAACCCAATTGTACACAAAGCAAAGCAATGTAAAAATCACAAAAAGCAATGCAAATAAAACAACTCATACCAAAGCAAAACAAAAACTGAACCAAAGCAAATAAATAAATTGCAACAAAACCTAAAGTAAAACAAAAAGAAAAAACAAAAGCACAAAAAGAACACAAAATCCACAACTAATCAAAAGAACAAAGCACAATAAATCAAAGAAGAAGAAAAAAGGCACAGTAAAACAAAAACAAAGGAGGTTAAAAACAGATAAAGAAAGGGTGC
The DNA here is from genome assembly GCA_903798205.1 of Danio tinwini. NCBI lineage: Eukaryota > Metazoa > Chordata > Actinopteri > Cypriniformes > Danionidae > Danio > Danio tinwini. The sequence continues at coordinate 6,630,605 of CAIGQZ010032649.1, read as the reverse complement.
TCAATCCTATCTGTAAGTTTCTAGCACCCATAAAGATGTTGATTACCTGGTTGAGGAGTGTTTAATTAATGATGGAGACAAACTCTGCAGGACATTGGTCACCCATGAGCAGGACTGGGCACCTCTGGTTTAAAATAAACTACTGTGAGCAACAGCACATCAGCCTTGTTCACACTGACAGCGCTTGAATTGCTGGAGGTTGCAGAGCCTCTCCGCTCAACATTGTCACCTCGCCAACAGTCGCTGTCACTCGGGTCATCAGAAATTGCCAAGTCTCTTTGAAAATGAACAATGTCAGGTCACTTTGTTGCTACAAATTGCTGTCAGTGTGAATGCGTCAAAAAAACAGCCTGTTACTTCCAGCAGGCTTGACTTGTCAAGGGAAAAACAAGAAGAAAATCAATTTAGTTTGGGATTTTCTCTGATAAATGAATCCAGTTCAGCAACACAAATTCGGCGCCTCTCTCAAAAGTCACATCTGACATTCATTATACGTTTAAGTTTGTGTCTGAATTTGTGACCTCTTGGGCTTTGCATTCATTTTTATTTTGTCTTTCTTCTCTCCAAATCAAAGATGCAGCAAGAAGAAGATTTCATCTGAGAAATCAAAGCTCAGTCCACTCGTCTGAATAATTTTTGTTATGTCTTTAACACATCTACTTGGCCCCAATAATCTCTCACAGATGCAGGATTTTGTAAGGATTATGATTTTAAGATTTCTCTTATTTCAATTCACATTTTTTTAGATTTAGTAATTTCTTTCTAAATCTAAAGAAATATTTGATCAAGCACGTTTTTCAGATCACAGACATTAGTGTATGGCAAGCATTTTAACGGTTAATCTATAATATGCTGCTACTACTGCTACTTATTATTCAGATACTATTCCAGTTAACAATTTTAGGTTCTAAAAATGTGCCTGTTAATTTAAGCTATATTACTTTTAATGTTCTCAGAATGACGATGTATTAAAATTATTTTTTGGTTATAATAATGTTATTTAAAATGTTTTCAGAACATTTCAGTCTCATGTTACAGTGCTCAGCATAATTGAGTACACCCCGTTTTGAAAATGAATATTTGTATCCATTTCTCAGTGAATATAGGCAACGTATTTAACAAAACTGATACATTTATTAAAATAATATTTTAGTCACCAAACATGTTTAGAAATCGAAAGATAATACAATTAAATTCAAGCAAAATATTGCAAAAAATAAAAATTACAACCTACAAAATTTCAACTAAATTGTTCACATTTATTGCTTCTCTTGATTTGTCCTCTTTAAATTTGTATTTAATATTTTTTATAACATATAAATTTGGGTGTACTAGTTTTTGGACTGTTATCGTAAGTTATTTTGTTAGATAAGCTCCAGATTTGGCTTCAGTACTGACTAACCCAATGTATATGATATATGTATATGTCAAATATAATATTGTATATACTGTAAAAAAAAATGCAGGGTTCTACACAATTCATTCATGTTGTTCCAACACAAATTGATTAAGTTAACTTGAACATAAAAAATTAAGTTGAACCAATAAAATTTCAAGAATTGTGTTGTTTCAGCTCATTTCAGTAGTTTGAACGAGCAAAAAAAATAATATTTTTTTGAGTGTAGCTTCCTATTAAAAATTTGAATTTAAAAGAGAGATTTGTGGGGGGTATACTTTTATATGCTGAGCGCTGTATATGAATGTTCTCAGAACATTATTTAAAGGGTTATTAGAACATTCTATCCACATTATGTAAATGTTCTAAGAGCGTCACTAAATTATTAAAAAGTTATTATGAAGGGTTCGTAGAACATTCAAAATGTAGTATTTTAGACTTTGCATTAATGTTATTTTTTTGGTTATAAAATGTTACTTTAAATGTTTTCATAAGATTTCAGTTTCATGTTATATTCATGTTCTCAGAATATAATTTAAAACATCAGTCACACTTTATTTTGATGGTCCGTTTGTTGAATTTAAGTTACATTGCATCTACATGCCAACTAATTGTCATTAGATTATAAGTAGACTATTAGGTTGGGCTTAGGGTTAGTGTAAGTTGACATGTACTTGCAAAGTTTCTTATAGTCAGTTAAATGTCTGTTGAAGGAGCAGTATCAACAGATATTAAGCAGACAGTCTACTAATACTCAAATGGACCATCAAAATAAAGTGTTACCAAAACATCATTAGAACATTCCATTTACATTATATTAATGTTCTAAAAATGTTTTTTATCAGTATTCCAAAAACATTATTTTAATAATGTTGTGTGCTAAAATTGAAGGAACATTATTGAAGCTAGTTATAGCTAGTGCTTATTCTGTAGTTACTTGCACCTTTTTAAAATATACAACCACTTATTCATTAGATATTGAACTCTACTGTGTTATTATTAGTAATCTAATAATAACACAGTAGAGTTCAATTCAATATTTTACTAGTAAAATTTAAAAAATTGCTAGTAAAAAAAATCATAATACCTGTTACTAATGTGTATTGAATACATATTAGCAGCTAAGTGATAACTACTAGTATCCAATAATTAATTACTGGTATCTAATGATAGTTACTAGTGTTAAACAAGCACTAGCACATAATGAATTACTAGTATAAAAATGATGTAGTCACAATTACAATACATATTCTGAATTTCTTACAAGTAACAATAGGAAAGTGACTAGTCACTAAAGAAGAGTATCTAATAATAATAAAGAGTGCCAGTGTCCAATGAATTAATACTAATAATTATATATCAATTAAATCTATACACTGTAAAGAATATCTGTAAATTAGTAGTTTTCCCTTGATTTATGTTTATTTATAAATTTGAATTGCATTATGGGACCTTGATCTTTCTTCTTCCAACAACCTTTACCCTTGAAAAGCTAGAAAGAGTTGACTTTTCTTAACATTTTATTAGTTTAAAGTGATATATTGTCTAGGTTGGTGTTGTACTTTACAGTACAAAAACCCTTGTAAACTGCCAGTACATGTACAAGTCAGTACATTTGGTTATTTTACAGACTTTACCTAATATTTCTTATGCATTATCTTAATTCAAACCACTAAAATGTCATTAAATGTCATTTTATTAAACTGTGAAGTTGAATTTTCAACATTAAAAGTCGACAGAGAAGAGATCAAGGTCTCATAATACATTTCACAACCGTAAATAAACAGAAAACACTTGTGAATCACAAAATATGGAAACTTAAGGATATATTTTACAGTGTAGTTTCTAATGAATAAGTTCTGATATCTTTCAAAATGGTACTAGTAACTAATGTTAAAATGGCTTGCCATAACGAGTGTCACTCACAAAACTTAGAGATCTAGGCTACTCATTTTCAACGACATCTTGGACACGTCTGTGTGAACCGTGGACATGGCGACCATGTCATATTCGTTTTCACGCGTCGACACAATCTTGCAGAGTCGGAAGGCCCTCAGGTCACGCTGGAAGTTGCGGTTCAGAAAGCCGTAGAAGACCGGGTTAATGCAGACCGAGCACATCGCGGTCAGGTGACAGAGAGAGAACAGGAGGTTGTGGGTACAGTTCATCGCCACTTCATGATTCCAGTCGATGACTGCGTTAAACACGTTCAGTGGGAGCCAGCAAACTGCAAATGCCACCACAATGGAAAAGAGCATGATGTTTATCCTTTTAGACTCACTGCTACGGTATTTGTTTTCACGGATTCTTTCCATCATGTTATTTCGCCGCTGCAGACGAGTGTATATCTGTGTGGGAGAGAAGAGGACAGACAAATCAAATCATTTATACATGTCTTACTTAAGGGTGAACATCAGCATATACAAAACTCTCTTTCTCTCTGTATGTGTGTGTGTATGTGTGTGTGTGTGTATTTTATACTGTATACCATTGTATACCATTTTATAGGAGTGTATTCAAACAAAACAAATACGTAAACAAAATCCAGATAAAAATCCACAACAAAGCAAATCAAAACCTAAAACAAGACATAAAGCCAGGGTGGCATGGTGGCTTAGTGGTTAGCAGCAAGAAGGTCGCTGGTTCAAGTCCCAGCTGGGCCAGTTGGCAGTTCTGTGTGGAGTTTGCATGTTCTCCTTGTGTTCGTCCAGTTTCTCCTACAGTCCAAAGATGTGAATTGGATGAGCTAAAAGCCTGAAACAAGCCATAAAATAAAACTTACAAGCAGAGCTAAAATCACAATAAAGTAAAAGCAAAAACACAAAAACAACAAAAAAGTGAAGCAACAAAACAAAATAAAATGAGAACAAATAAATAAATAAAAATAACAAATAAAGAATAAAGGAAAGCAAAAATTGCAGCACAATAGAAAGTTGAAAAAGTGTTAGGAACTATTTATCAATTGTATTTCTGTGGATGGAAAGAGGACAGATTAACAATTATTATTTATTATAAATTATTATTTTTACAATTATTTAATTAAGGGTGAACACAAATAGTGCTGTGGAATAATACGATATCCGATTGTTCATCTGCATGCATATATGAAACTTGTTTTTTTTATATATATTTAAATTTTTCTCAATTATAAATGGGATTTAACAGCTTTCACTTAGGCTTTCCAATTGTATGCCATTTGGCATAAACCTGTCATGGGGGGAGACTTACAAGCAGTCTATAATGATTGGCTTCTGACAATTGTTTCTAAGAATAGTGAGTTTATATCTTACAATTCTATACTTGTTTGCTTACATTCTCTTTACATATAGAGAAAAACATTTGAATTTTAAATTTACCTTTAAAAAAACGAATAAAAAAATAGAACAATGTTACCTTCTGAGAACTTCCTAACGCTTTACATGCCGTATATACAGATTAAGGAAAGTAAAGCAGTGTGTTTGCTACTTTTTTATTTTTGTCTTATTAGTTCAGTAAAATCACAGTTCATTGAGACTATCTGCTTTTCTTCTATGTGTTCAAAATAATGAGAATACTTCATCACAGAAATGTAACACTCTGCCATCTTGGTTTTTGTCTGTTCTCGCGGGAAGCTCATTTTCTCATTGAGTGTGATTCAGCATGATTACACTAATTTTAATTCAGCAAACTCATTCATTCATTTTCTTTTTGGCTTAGTCCCTTTATTCATCAGGGGTCGCCAACTTATCCAGCATATGTTTTACGCAGCGGATGCCCTTCCAGCTGCAACCCCTTCACTGGAAAACACCCATACACTCTCATTCACACACACCATGGACAATTACCAAATTCACCTATAGCGCATGTGTTTGGACTTGTGGGGGAAACTGGAGCACCTGGAGAACACGAACATGGGGAGAACATGCAAACTCTTCACCCAGAAATGCCAACTGACCCTGCCGAGGCACGAACCAGGGACCTTCTTGCTGTGAGGCGACAGCGCTACCCACTGCGCCACCATGCCGCCAATTCAGCAAACTATTTTTTAAAAACATATTAAAGTTACATTTTAAAAAGTAACTCAAATATGATTACTTAAGTTTTTAAAGTAATACATTACTTGTGACTTAGAAAATGAATATTATTATATAACTCAAGTAAACTTGCACAAGTCATCCACACTTAAATGTCTAAAAATGTTAAAATCACCTTACTGCTTATGCAAAAATCCTACTAAAATGAAAAAGTCCTATTCGATGAGAGATGATAGTGAGAGACTAGACATAATAAAGCTATACTGACGCAATTGTTTTTTAATAGTAAATGATTTACTTGTCTAGGTCACACTTTACTGGCATTGAGTTCTCAATTACCCTTTTGTTTTGATGGCCGCAGTTATGAGTAGATTGTCATTGCAGAAATATAATGCTATTGTACAAAGTAACATTTACTGTATACCATCACTGTGAAAATGTACAGCACATAGCAGGAACACACAGCGGTATATTATTTTCAGATACCACTGCTTTCACAGTCCACAATACGGTGGACAAAAAGGTGTTTTCAAATGTATCAACTCAGGAGAGTGTCTTCAAAAAGCTGTGCTTTCACGGAAAAAAAAACGTGTCTCAGTGAGGACAAAAGGTCACAACAGAGAGAAAAAAAAGCTTTTTTACAAAAAGCATTTTGTAATGTATCCACTCTACTGTAGACATAGCCCATATATCAAACAATGTGTTGTGTTGTGCTGGAAAATAAAAGATAAGACTCCCTTGTCCTCCAAAGCTTATATCGGAGCTAGGATTTTCTGTATTTATCGCATGTAATGATTTTTGAAAATTTATTTTATTATGTAAATTTTTCATGTTTTTAATATAAAAATGGTTTATCTTTAGTCTCTGAATTGTCATAGTTTTACCCCTTTATAGGAGACTCAACAGAAAAAAGTTGCTGGGTTTTATTACAAGACTTTTATGACTTTAAAGAATATATTCTTTATCAGTTTATCATTAAAATATCAGTGAAGTTTCCATATACAGTACAGTTCCTCACTCAATAACAGGTAACACTATGTCCTAACAACACAAGACTCGGCACCGTGACATGCAATAAAAGGTATATTTTTCATGTTAAAAGGAGCTTTTGTCCTAACTATCTGCAATGGCCACATACATCATTTCTATTTTATAAATGCTTTCTATTTCCGTGATGTCACAGCAGAACAACAGCCTATGACAAAGATCACCTCAGGTAATTATTGTACTTAATGTCATCCATTGTTACAGTTAATATGTTTGTATTGCTAAAACACAATAAAAAAAAATCAGAATCAGTTTTATTGCCAAGTGTGCTTCACACACACAAGGAATTTGTTTTGGCAACAGAAGCTTCCAGTGTACATAAAGTGACAAGTGACAACACAAAATTAAATATGAGAAAAGAAAAGGCGATAAACATTAAACAGAGATGCAGTAAGTCAAAACTAGCTGGATGTTGAGTTGTATGTACAGACATGTTGTGAATATAGAGGTTATAAGGTGCTGTGTACCAATGCGAATGGAGAGAGTATTGCATTGTATATTGTTATAAGGTGCTGTGTACAAGTGCGTATGAGAAAGTATTGCACGTTTATGCACAGTAGGAGAATTTTTAACTGTTCATGAGGTAGATGGCCTGAGGAAAGAAACTTTTCCTGTGTCTGGCTGTTTTTGTGCTTGGTGCTCTGTAGTGCCGACCAGATGGTAACAGTTTGAACAAGTAATGTGCTGGGTGCGAGGCATCCAGAGTCATTTTGTGAGCCCTTTTACTCACTCTGGAAGAGTACAGGTAGTGCCAGTGATTCGTTCAGCAGTCCGGACTATTCACTGTAGTCTACGGAGGTCAGTTTTGGCAGCTGAGCTGAACCAGACGGTGATTGAAGTGCAGAGGATGGATTGGATGACAGCTGAGTAGAACTGTACGAGCAGCTCCTGTGGCAGGTTGAACTTTCTCAGCTGACGAAGGAAGTACAGTCTCTTCTGGGCTTTCTTCACAATAGAGTCTATGTGAATGTCCCACTTCAGATCCTGAGAGATGGTGGTGCCCAGGAACCTGAATGACTCTACTGCAGCCACAGTGCTGTTCATGATGGTGAGTGGGGGGAGTGCAGGGGGGTTTCTCCTAAAGTCCACTATCATCTCCACTGTTTTGAGTGTGTTCAGCTCCAGGTTGTTGTGTCTGCATGATAAAGCCAGCCGCTCCACCTCCTGTCTGTATGCAGACTCATTGCCGTTCCGGATGAGGTCGATAACAGTAGTGTCATCCGCAAACTTCAAGAGCTTAATGGAGGGGTCTTTTGCAGTGCAGTCATTGGTGTACAGGGAGAAGCTACCAGTAAAAAAGAAAAAGCTACCAGTAAAAAAAAAAAAAAAGATCACCTCAGGTACATTATGTGCTTTATTCACAGCTAAATGCTCCCAATGTCAGTTTAACAACTGTTTTACGTGACATTTATAACCATACTACTGAAAGCAGCAGCAGATAGTTCACCTCAGACCTTAACAAAAAAAAATTAAGTTACAATGATGATTCAGTGCAAACCAACAACATCAGTAATTCTGTAGTCTTTTAATAATGTTAAAAAGGTTTAATAAGTATTAATTCTATTAAAAGCCTTAACCATTTTATTGGGTGCAGTGCGTGGAACTTAAATGTTTCTGTCGTGTTGCACCATGGTTGGTGCAGACAGCCAAATTGCTTGTCGATGGAATCCGTGTGAACACAGTGTAAATCATGTAATAATTTATGCATTTTTTTACAGTTTGGATTTTGAACAAATACAAACCATTAGCCTACACCATAGGTCTCAAACCATAATTTGTTCCAACCCTAATCAAACACAGCTGATTCAAATAATCAAGGTGTTCAAGACTACTAGTGACTATTAAGCAGGTGCGAGTTGGAGGTGGTTGATGCTAAACTACTCTGAGCTGCGACTCTCTAGGGATTGAGTTTTAGACCATTGGCCTACACTGTAAACACATTGTCATGATTTTAGGGGTAAAAAACTGTATAAGTGCTACAATAAACATGTGTTATCTGGTTAACAGTAGGTTTCCTTAAGGGGACACCATACTGTCAGCAAATGCTGTGTTTTGAATGAGACCCTAAACCAAGGTCCTGACTCTCTGTGGTTGTTTAAAAATCCCATGGCACTTCTTGTAAAGAGCAGTGGAGCAGTGTCCTGGCAAAATTCCCTCTATTGGCCCTTACTCATCATGGCCTTCCAATCATCCCCAGAATTGGCTCTATAATCATCTCTCCATTCCCCCTATAGAGCTGTAGTTCTGTGGCTGCCGTCGAGACCCCCCTCATGATTGTAAAGTGCTTTGGTATAAATGTGCTACATAAACACATATTACATTACATTACATACAGTATATATGGTAACTGTAAATTATCTCTCCCAAAATTTTCTGCATGATACTTTTTGTTGTTGTTGTTAACATTACTATGGTTGTTTTTTCTTTTTTTTTCTCATCAGTGAGTTTTATGTTACATCTAATATTGATAAATAAGGTTTGCATTACTTTAGTGTCATTTGTGTTACCATAATGGTGTTTAATAGTTGTGTGAAGGATATTGAGCCCCTCATATATTAGTATGCTTCTTTGCTTGTGGAAAATCTGTTTGTTATGAGCACTGGTTCATCATATTTTATGTTTTTTTCTGTGTAACAATGGTACAATGTGTACTTCAAAACACTGGTGCGTTAATGCTGAATATTTGAATAAAATACAGTGGTGTAGCGTAAATTTCTTTTATAATTTCAACTGTACGTTTAATGGTAAAATTCTGGCAACCACAAGATTTAAGTTTTTTACAGTTTTTTTTTAAGGAAATAATGGTCAAAAGTTTCCAATTGTTTTTAAAAGAAAAACTTTAGCTTATACTTTATTTAGAGCTGCAGTCTAAAATCAACACCCTCCTTCAACAACCTCATACTCAACCCTACGACACGCTGTCCAGAGCTCATAAACTATAGCTGACCCTTAGGGCAGGCCATCATTAAGAACACAGTGGGGGGAAAAGCTGCACTGACATTTCAGATGATGATCTGAGTGTGTGTGTTTTCAGGCTCTATGTCTTTTATATTACTGAAGCAACACAAACTGACAGACAGAATACAAACGGCTCTCTCTTTAAAGGCCACAAACAAACATAGAGTTGCAAGCTACAAAACGGTGTTACAACATGATTGTGTTGTCGGAGAACATTAATGTGCCTCAGTAAACACAATGAACATGTTAAAAACAAATCAAGGCTAATGCAGGAAGATCTTTCCTATTTTAATAGCAAGAACAAAAAAGGACTCATTAGTTCTTGCTGGTTGATAGAAGAGTTAATGAAAACAAATAAAAAAATTCTTATTAATTAAAGCATTAATTGTTAAGCAATTACAAATGGGTTATTATAACATTTACATATTTTAATATATCATGTGCAGGGCCAGAGCAAGCCGAACTGCCGCTCTAGGCAAAGGACTATCACACCGCCCTCAACCCGAAAGTGAAAACGAAACTGACCAGTTCATGGGGGAGGGGGGATGTGTTGATGTTGCGAATAAAAGTCAGTACGTTGGGTGGCGGGGTGCGTTTGCTGCCCTCACTATTATGGATGCACCGGCCCTGATCATGTGGAATGCTTATTGGTTTCCTGCGTTTTTTTCTCTTCCTTTAAAGGGATAGTTCAGCCAGAATAAAACTGTACTTTAGAAATTTCCATTTTCAACAGAATTCCTTTTATTTGTCAAACATAAGAAAGAATCTCAAACAGGTTTGGCACAAGTGGGGCTGCAATAAATGATGACAGAATTGTTATTTTTGTAATTATCCCATTTAGCTCCCACCTGATGTGGAAAGGGTTTAAAAAAGTGAATTTTTTATGTATATATCAATGAAATATATATATTTAAAATCATTTGCTAATTAAACTTATGCAAAAATAAAATATTACTATAGATTTTAAAAAATAGAGTCCGAAACTTAAAAATGTAACAGTAATAACTGGTTATCATAT
>CAIGQZ010032649.1:6540856-6556914 GCA_903798205.1 Danio tinwini | reverse complement strand
CTCTCTCTCTCTATCTCTCTCTCTCTCTCTCTCTCTCTCTCTCTCTCTCTCTCTCTCTCTTTGCATGTGTGTGCAATGAACAATGTGCAGTTGGATGAAGATGTAATCTAAAAGTAGGCCTATGATTTTCAGGACACAAACCAACTTTGTATAGTCTACATATATGTTTTAGGGATTTGATTTATGTGTGTTATTAAATCTGTCTCAGAGATGTTTTATGCCTAACATGGATTTAACTGTTTTAGCATTCTAACATTGAAATAAAAATCTCTGTCATGATGAATTACAGTAATATCTAACCAAAGAGACAGAAGACAGACATACATTTCTATAAAGACTTTAATCTAAACATTTTTATTTTTAATAGCAATTTATGTGACCAATCCAGCAGGTAACCTACTCCATGGCCAGTACACACCAAGCTGACACTAGACAACTAGCACCGACGAAACCCAATTGTGTTCTCACCTTGCATTGGCTCAAGTCTGGTTACATCTGAACCAAATATCTGCCCATAAACATTTCAAATGGATGAAAGCTGACTGTAACGAGAGAGAGCATGTTCTTCATCAACGTGTGTCTTTCTGCCTCCACGGAGGGCAGTATCTGTTTTCTTTGTTCACAGTGGACGACTGAAACTGAACTGAAAAAAGGTTCAGTCCAAAGTGATAAAAAAAAAAACAGCGTTCAGTAGCATTATGTCAATAATTGTCACTCACCTCGGATGCATTCACTCATACAATGTCTAATAATAATCCATATTATTAGTATAGCCTGGAAGGCAGTTAGGGTATTTTTTTTAAAGATTAGCCATGTGAATAAAGGCTTTTACGCATTTTCAAATTTTTCGAGTGCCCTGGATTCGTTTTGACGAATCTCTTACCCAAAGAGCACCGACAAAATATTTGAGCTACGCCTTGAGCACTTTTTGCTTGTTTTTTAAAAAATCCATATCCTTTGCAAATATTTGAGAAATGTAGCTACATTGCCACCTCATTGTGATCCTTCTTGTTTACTTGCTACGTCACTTCACAACATCACACTCGTGCTCTGATGTGTTGCTGAATAACCACTCAGAGCTCTCTCTTCAGTCAACGGCTGATGATGATTCGACATTCTGAATCAGGCCAACAAGCTGCAATGTTAACCAGATGAGAAGGGACATGTGGAACACACCAAACCAACTAGACGTACCCTAACGACCAACCTTCGTCTTGTTGTGTTCTGGCCCTATTACGTTATTCCTGTGTTCCCCGTCTTCTGTGATCCTCATCATTTCCTGTTTACCACCAACATAACTCCTGCTACTCCCTGAATGTCTACTATGTCTCCTACTTCTCACGTGTAGTCCATTTTTCATAAGCCATCTTTGAACTCAGTCATGACAAAAAACTTAACATTGTTGCATTAATTATTGGTATTGCAATTTTATTATTACTGCATTGTTAACTTCATCTGCACTCCACTTGCAATACTGTTCAATAAACAACACTGCTTTGCACTACTTCCCATCTGTTGTCTCCTGATTATTGTAATAGAAGACCGTACACTCTCAAAAAATAAAGATATGATAGCTGTCACTGGGGTGGTGGGGTAGTATCTACAAATTTTAAGAGGAACACTTTTGTACTTTTTAGGTATGTGCCCTTAAGGTATTAATATGGACCTTTTAAATACAAATTTATACCTTTTGAAAAGGTACCACCCCAGTGACAACTCACGTACCTTTATTTCTGAGAGTGTACCAACACCAAAACACTGCCACCCACTGTTACCATTGGATCCCTTTGCAAACTAGTTATAACCTCACTCAAATCTTCCCTCATCTCAGCTCTGTCAACTAAACCTTCACTTCTGCCTCTGCAAGTCACATTGGCAGAGTATAGTGGCTTTCTGCAAGTGAATCTGTATATTGGGATGCTACCATCAAAATTCCTATCTATCTACAATCTATCTAAGCTTCTTCATCACTTTGTGCCTGCTCTCATAGATTCAGGTTCATCTGAAAATGTTATTTCCCAAGAATGCCCAAACTGGCTTCAGTTATCACCAGAAAAGCATGATTATGAACTCTCAGTACAAACTATTCAAAGAAAACCATATGGACCTGGTAAAGTGATGCTTTGCACCCCTGTCATCACCCTGTAAGTGAGCTTATTCCATCAAGAGTGCATGCCGCTTTTGGAACTGAAACATTTCACTCTCAGCATCATACTGGGATGCCTGTGGTTATGTCTTCATTCCGCAAATTAAGTTGGAGTCCCTCTGATGTCATCCACTGGAGTAAAGACTAAACTAAATTGTTTCCAGAATTACCCCATCCTTATCTGTTCCAGTAGCCTCCACACTCATCAAAAGTCCTAAGACACAGATCCTCGAAGAATACTGGGTGTTCCAGAAACTAGGCAGTCACCCAACTTCCATCTCATCAGCTATTGGACTGTGCCTTTGTCCTGCTACCGGGTGCCCAACTATCCAAATGAAGGATCTATCTTCTGTCCATCATAGAGCGCAAAGCCATTGAGACATATGTGCAGGAAGCATTACATGTATGGAAGTATTAAATGTAGGATGCATCGAGAATTCATTACTCCATCATCCTCACTGGCTACTTTGAGCTTCTTCTTTGTGGGTAAGAAGGATAGTAATCTTCAGCCTCGCACTGATTATCATGCTCTGAATTATCACATAGTCCAGTTGCTCTATCCACTTTACCTGGAAGATCCATGGGAGACACTTCTCCAAACTGGAACTGCAGAGTGCAAACAACCTCATTCATATTAGTAAAGTAGATGAGTGGAAGACGCCGTTCATTACCCCCTCCGGCCACTATGAATATCAAATGATTCCCTATGGACTGTTCATCTTACCATCAGTCTTTCAGACATTTATAAACAAGGTGTTCTGTGAGTTTATTTATTGCTTTGTCATAGTTTATATCAGCTTCCTAATATACTCCAGGAACCTGGACAAACATTGCCATCATATCCTGCAAGTCTAACACCATGAACATTGCCTGTACTCGAAGTTGGAGAAGCGTGAATTCCATCAGTCTTATTTGCCGTTTCTAGGATACATCATCAGCCCATCCAGAGTACAGATAGACAAGGGGAAGGTACACACCATACAAGAATAGCCTTAGCCCACTTTTGTAAAATAACTCCAATGTTCACGATTCAACAACTTCTATTGGAGATTCATCTTCAGGTTGCTATCCCAGCTCCATTAATGTTTTTCCTGAAGGACTAGCAAAAGATCCTGTCCTGGACAATTGAAGTCCAAAATCCATTTTCCAGCTGAAGAAAAAGTTTAGCATAGACTGTTTTAACATCCAGATCCTTAACTTCCCTTAATCACCAGTGTAGGGCCCGTGCTCTCATAGCAGTCTGGTGATTCACCAGCCTTGTACCTACTTTCCCAAGAAACTATCACCATCAAAGCAGAACTATATTACATTGGCAACCGTGAACTTCTTGCTATCAAACTAGCGTTTTCTTGAGGGGGCTGAACATCCATTCACAGTCATTACAGATCACAAGAACCTCCAGTATCTTCACAAAGCCAAGAGGTTTAAGATAGGCCTGATTACCATGTGATCATCTAAATTAACTATGTGTTCACAGCATCCTGGATCTAAGAACTGTAAAGCATATGCGCTTTCCAGACTCATTTCCTGAGGAACAGAAAGATTCTGCAAATGAGTGGAACACCAGAGAGAATACTTGAGTTGCCACTCTTCATGAGCCTACTCTGCTGGAGTGCCCAGAGGGAAGGATATTTGTACCATCAGCCTGTCGTCAATTCCTTCTGGGCACAATTCATAAAGGTCTGGTGTCTGGACATCCAGTAAGCTGGTGGACACTCACTCATCAAACCATGTTACTGGTAGTCCAGTTTGACTCAGGTACATCTGTATCTTTTAAGTCTAACACACCATGACACTTACCTGCTGGTAGACCACTATCACTATACATTCTATAATGACCTTGGTCCCACATATAGATTGTGTCACTGACCTGTCTAATTCTGATGGATTTTTATTGCACTGGAAAGATTTAAGGCTTACAGATTCTGAAAAGACTGCCTACAGCTACAGTACGGAAACAGCTGAACACGTTGCACTATGTGTTCTGCAACTTTGGTTTCCTGGAGGAAATTGTGTCAGACTGGAGCCCGCAGATAACCTCATGTCTGGAAGGCATTCTTCAAGTTACTGGTATTTCTGTTAATCTCTCCTTTGGTTTTCACCTAAAGACAATTGGCCAGATTGCAACAAACCAAAAGCAGCCTACTAGCCACATGTGTACAGTTTGCATGTACTTCATCAATTTTTCTCTATACCTGCACTGTAAAAAAAAATCAGTAATTTTATGGTAAAAAAAAAAACTTAAAATATGCCGGGGAAAAAAACGTAAAAAAACGGCCGTTAAATTACAGAAATTTACTGTAAAATAAGAGGTTGAATTACAGTAATTTCAACACCCCAGCTGCTGGAAATAAACCGTAAAATCACAGATTTTTTTTTACAGTGTGATTTTATTTATTTAATCATTCATTCATTTTCTTTTCGGCTTAGTCCATTTGTTAATCTGGGGTCGCCCAGCAGGATGAACCACCAATATATCCAGCACGTTTTTACACAGTGGATGCCCTTCCAGCTGCAACCCATCTCTAGGAAACATCCACACACACTCATTCCCACTCATACACTACGGACAATATAACGTACCCAATTCACCTGTACTGCATGTTTTTGGACTGTGGGGGAAACCAGAGCACCCGGAGGAAACCCACGCGAACGCAGGGAGAACATGCAAACTCCACACAGAAACGCCAACTGACCCAGCCGAGGCTCGAACCAGCAACCTTCTTGCTGTGAGGCGACAGCACTACCTACTGCGCCACCCCTTTATTTATTTATTTATTTATTTATTTATTTATTTATTTATTTATTTATTTGTTATCTGTTTTGAAACATAAGCTGTTTTGAAACCTAAGTTTTTGGCTTATTTTTACCCTTTTTGTTCTCTTGACTATTGAGTTTTTTTTTACTCAATTTATTTCTTTAGATTGAGGGAGAAGCAGAATTTTGCACTCAAATGTGACCAGGCTTAAAATCATAAAAAGACGATGCATTACCTTATCCCATGCCACACAGAGACTTCTATAACCACCATCACAAACATTTTAACTTTCATGATGAGTCCTGCATTGCTTCAAATTCAGGCACCGTCCAAATATGGGACTCATGGATTTATGTCACCAACCTGCTGAAAGCTGATCTGGACCCCAACCTGTGCCCACCTGTCAAAGTGTATTGCTAATGACAGTGGATAATTCAGCTCCATAACACTGTGCAGTAACTTTTTGAGCATGAGAGAATTTCAGCAAGGAATTTCAGCAAGGAGTTTACTGATTATTTGGGAATTAACAATTTACCTAAAATGAAAATGTAGGCTATTATTTTTCTTTCTTTCTTTCTTTCTTTCTTTCTTTCTTTCTTTCTTTCTTTCTTTCTTTCTTTCTTTCTTTCTTTAAACACAAAAGGAGATATTTTGAAAAAGGTTGGAAACCAGTAGCCATTGACATGCATCCTAACAGACAAAAAAATAATATGTCAGTGCCTACCAGTTTCCAACTTTATTCAAAATCTCATCTTTTGTGTTCAACGGATAAAAGATTTTTATTTTCGGATGAACTCTTCATACATATTTTAAGGAAGTTCACAAAAAAATTAGCACCACACAGGATTATGGAGCTGATATTACAAAATAAAATACAGAACAAGATTTAGGCCTACAATTATTTTTCATTTTCCTTTGGCTTTGTCCTTTATTTATTAGGGGTTGCCACTGCAGAATGAACTGCCAACTATTCCAGCATGTTTTACGCAGTGGATGCTCTTCCAGCCACAATCCAGAATTGGAAAACACCCATACACACTCACATTCACACTCATACACTATGGCCAATTTCATTCATTCATTCATTTTCTTTTCGGCTTAGTCCTTTTATTAATCTGTGGTCACCACAGCTGAATGAACCGCCAACTTATCCAGCATATGTTTTATGCAGCCGATGCCATTCCAGCCGCATACCAGAACTGGGAAACACCCATACACACTCACATTCAAACTTGTACACTACAGTGATGGCCAATTTTGTTTATCCAATTCACTATATGCTTGGACTGTGGGGGAAACCGGAGCACCTAGAGGAAACCCACACAAACACAGGAAGAACATACATAGGGAGAAGATGCAAACTCCACACAGAAATGCCAACTGGCCCAGCCGAGACTCGAACCAGCAACCTTCTTGCTGTAAGGCAACAATACAAACCAGCCACCATGCCACATTTAGGTCTACATCTGCATGTTAATTATGCATTTGCATTGGCTATATTATTCAATTCAATTCAATTCATCTTTATTTGTATAGCGCTTATACAATGTAGATTGTGTCAAAGCAGCTTCACATGAAAGTATTATTAATTAGCTTCACATAAGAATATTAATTCTGAGAAACTCAAAATGGCTATATAAACAAAATATATTTCATTATTAACATTCTTTCGCTATTAGATGATAAACTGGCACAAACCTAGGCCTACATGGCTATCATTGCACGCATTGTACAATAGATGGCGGCACTTCCCATTTGCAAAGAGTGTTTTGCCGCACACGAGGAAAAGAGATTGTTGTTAGTGGGAAAATGGCGTCGTCCATGGGTGGAATGTTCCCTAGTCAGCAGCCTCCTGGATCTCATCCACCCCCGGGTCCTGGTGGTCCAGGTCAGCCAGGGCTCCTCACGGGTCCCCCCGGTAACAGGGGTGCAAATAACACTTTAGTGGATGAGCTGGAAGCTTCTTTCGAGGTAAACGCAAACCTTTTCTGCTAACATAACATTAGTGCGACTGCAGTAACACTAAACCTTCGTTTGTTTAAATATTTATTAAATAGGTTAGCGTTTTATGTATGCGATGAATAAATTATTTACTTGGCTGTTGATTGAAATTATATAATATTATCTTTAGACATTTAATGGAGTTTTTTTAATTGTTCATTATAATGTTATGCTTTGTTGTTGTTGTTTTGTTTAATCTATGGTGTTACTGGTTAATATTGTGTGTTGTAATGTCCTTGATGTGTTTTTTTAATTCTGCCAGGCGTGTTTTGCATCTCTTGTCAGTCAAGATTATGTCAATGGAACGGACCAGGAAGAAATTCGAACTGGTAAAGATGTTTTTATTCGTCTACGGTTCCAAAAATGTTGTATCGATTTTTATGATAGACACCAATACAAGCGAACCATATTCAAATACTACAATTTACATTAAGCCGCAACAACATCATAGATGACCATTTAACTCATGTCATGCTCTCATTAAATGCAGTATATACATTTTTGTACTACAAGTTTTCTGAAATGATGTATTTAAATATGAAAATTAGGTTAAAACATGCAGATTTTAGATAATAATTTACAACAAAAATCTGAACATTGTATTCTTCCTCGATTCCTGTGATCTCCCTATATCTTCAGTGAGAAACCATGTAAGAGCTAGCAAGATTAATATTATATATGTTTATGTATTGTAATCAGTGTTATGTGTAGTTACAAATGAACTAACGTAATTACTTTTCTGCTGAAAACGTGAAGGCATTGCTTTTCAGTTTTAGGTAATTTAATTACAGTTACTTATAATGTACATGCCTTAAATATGTGGTAATTATTTATGAAATATTGTGTCATTGCTTTGAAATAATACATATTTATTATTCTAAGATAAAAAAAAATTTATTTAAAAGGTGTAATAACGTTTAAAATCTTACATTATACACAGATTTTACAACATACGATCAAAAATATTTTTAAAGCTATATGATGAATATAGGCTTCTTGGCATTGGGCCCTAAGCGGCTGCTTGCATCGCTTATTGTTTAAATCCGCCCCTGCCCATAAACTCTAAACCAGGGGTGTCCAAACTCGGTCCGGTGTTCTGGAGAGTTTAGCTCCAACCCTAATCAAACACACCTGAACCATCTAATCTAGCTCTTGCTAGAAATACTAGAAACTTCCCGACAGGTGTGTTGAAGCAAGTTGGAGCTAAACTCAGCAGGTCACCGGCCCTCCAGGACCGAGTTTGGATACCCCTGCTCTTAACCAACCAGTGCCTTAAAAGAAACGGTTTACTGTTATTTATTTTGTGTGTTGTGTATTTCAGGGGTTGATCAGTGTATACAGAAGTTTCTGGACGTGGCCAGACAGACTGAATGTTTCTTTCTTCAGAAGAGACTACAGCTCTCTGTACAGAAACCAGAACAGGTGGAAAAAGAGGTATACCCATACACTTGCAGCGTATGTAGTTTAAAACAATCATGCATTATCTAAACCAATACTGCCTTCAAAACCCTTTTAAATACTTAATCTTTAACTTTATACAGCATATTACAGTTTACTATGCTCCTTTTGTTCAAGTTTCTATGTATAACATTTCATTTGATAGAGCTTTAAAATGTATTACATTTTTGACATTGAACACCGTTGAAACGGTTCAAACACACCTTTGTTCATGCAATATATGATAATTCCTCAAAAACAGACATTTGTGATTTTTCTCCTATTATTTTACCATAAAGTCAGCATGAAGAGACTTATTTCAGTATTTTAAACTGAAGCAAAAAAAGGCTATAGCCAGCCAGTAGTAGGAAGAAAATCTGATAATTTTTTTTAAGATATGATGAGGTTGTTAACACAAGATGCCATCTCGGACACTCGAGACTCACTCATTGACAGTTATTTAAAGGAGTAGCTCCCACAAAATGTTAATATTTGCAACAGAAACCAAAGTGTTATACTTTTAGAATGCCCTATTTTTATTGTTCTCAGACAACGTTTTGGTCTGGAGAGAGTTTAAAGGAATAATTTTTTTCAATGCAAATCCTTCAAAAATTGTATAATTATTATAAAAAGTAAACCTTAAAGTGCTTTAGATTTTATCTTATGTATTATTTATTGCAGTCTTTTTGATGTTATCAGTTTTTCTACTATTATAGAAAATTTGTTAATAAAATGATGTATATTTGATCTGGTTTTGCCATAAAATAACCAGAGAAGCTGACATGGCAATAAATTCAAAACTCTCTCCAACTGAAACGGAATACTGAGTAGGGACGGGGCTTTCTTTTTGCACAACATTCCCTCATACCAAACAAATCAGGGCGTGGCTAAAAATATTGAGGCTGAAGTCAACCTGGCGTCAACTTGACACTTCAACCGCAGAAGCAAATGGGGATTAACTTTAATGGATTAATTGTTTACCTAAAGAATAATAAAGTATGCTAGCAAAATGAAAAAAGAAATACATTTTGATTTCTCAGACTTTAAAACAGATTGGATCAAAACATAGATTGAGTCTGTCTGTGAGACATTTCAAAACTTGACTCAATCAGAAATGCTTCTAGTAAAATGTATGTTCTGTTTAATCTCTCAGGATGCATCAGAACTGAAGAATGAACTCCAGAGGAAAGAGATGCTAATTCAGAAACACCTCGCCAAGATCCATCACTGGCAGCAGGTATTGGAGGACATCAATGTCCAGCACAAAAAGCCCACAGAACTGCCACAGGGTCCGCTGGCCTTCCTGGAACAGGCCTCAGCCAACCTCCCCGCTCCAATGAAACCAAACTAATGCATTTACAGAGATCCAAAACCTGCTTCAGACTGTTCTCAACGGGCCACTTTTTCCTCTCTCTCCCAACAAACTGTACAGGAAGCACTTGGTGTGTTACAGTGTGCTTCAAGAGCTACTAAACATTATTACCACATATGAAGGTGTTAGGTTTTGAAGAAATCAAAATGTTTTTAATATTTTGTGAAAAGAAAACTTAAGAATTCATTTGTTAGCTTAGGAAATGGTCTGTAGAGGAGTTAAATTTACCTGGATTAGGTGGAACCATTTTTTTGTTCATATTTTACAATTTTATTATTTTTTTTGTACAGCTTAAAATAAACATTTTGTCATACATTTTCAGATTAAAAGTTCTATTTGGTCTTCTGGCATGTGTGTTTCTTATTTATATCCAGTGCTTGATACTTTACCCTTTATACATTTTCTATTGATATAAGCACAACTGATTAATTTTATCCAACTACACACTGATTCACTTTTGTATTTGAATATTTAATTCCCTTTTAGAAAAAAATACAAAAAAATGTATCAAATATAAAACAAAGGCCTTTACAACAACAACAAAAAAAAAAGATTTTTCTTTATGGAGAAACTCATGACATTTACCTGTTATATTATATACAGTTTCAGAAAGAAAGAAAAATCGTTACTATACAGTGTGGAAACATTAAAACTGTGCTGTACTGTAATTTTATTACAGTAAAAATGTTATTACAGTACTATGGGTTTCCATTCAGAATAATTTGAAATACAAAAAAAAAAGGAAAACATGTTTTTACCAAGAAAAACAGTGCATTAAAATTAAATAATAAAATAGGCTTTGTATTCATCAAAAATGTATTAAGTAATTCCTGTAAAGTGAGATCCACTGAATCTTACTGTATAATAAAAACCACTGACCATTATGTGCAAACATACAGTAAGGTCCATTATAGTGTAAACACAGAAAAAAAGTGTGTTATTGCAAATAAAATTAAAATACAGTGAACTAGGTTCCCAATAACATAAACATAACATGTGCGAACATTGCTGTTGCAGTAACATTTCAAGTTTAAGGACCACATCCCTTTCTGATAAAAACAACATTGTTTTCTTCAGTATGTTTCAGCTTGTTGTAGCTGTATTACTGTAATAACCGCATAATACATTTCTATTTTGCAGCTTTCAAAAGTAATTAAAATATGTTTTAAAAGAAAAACTAGAATAAAATATGTGTTCTGTGCATTTCTTGCCCTTAAAAAGATTTAGATCTTTGAAAATGCAGTCATCAATGCCCCAGATAGAACCAGACAGAACGCAAAAATGAGGACAATGTAATTCCGGCAACCCTGAGGGAGAAAGGAAAAGAGGATGAGATGCAGTTTAATACAACTACATAAAAGCAATTGAAGCTTTGAGGAATTAGAAATTATCCACCCTACAAGGGGTGTAACACTACATAAAAATGCCCCAAAGAATACATACAAAGAAGCCCATCATTGATTCTGTTGTGTAAATGTGTGTAAATTTATATTTATTCAGTTTTTTTATTTATTAATTTTAGTAATATTGACTAATATGAAAGTATTCATATGATTTATTTACAATACAGTTTGTAAAGTCATATTTTCTTTCTTTTAATAGATATATTATATGGGAGACTTACTTTTTTTACCAAATAAAGTGGATCTAATTGGATTTTCATTGTAAACATTAAATAGCAGTTAAAAAGATATGACTTTTTATTTCATGTATTAAGTTTTTAGTTATGATACTCCAAAACCATTCCGCATAACTGAAATTGCAAAAAATGTCTGCAGATTGCGTCTGGCCCTAGTAAATAGTTACCGAATTGCCTTATTTGAGAGAAAACATAAGTGTTTACCTTCACTTCCTTGAACACCAGAACACCCCAAAGAGCTGCAACCAGTCCAGGAACCTGAAAAAGAGTCACATGACATATAATTGAAAAAATAAAAAGATCACTTTCAAATTCTCTGTTTGACAGGATTTATTGTATTCATTACATATGGACTTGAGAAAACCCCATTTAGTCCAATTAGTTTTATTAGAACATTTCCTTTTTATTCAGAAAATGGCAACTGGTAAAAATAACAAAAGTTTTTATTTATTGTCACTGAAAATCAGGGTAAATGATAGTTAAATAAGTTATAATGTTGTTAAAATAAAAGTATTGTTGGTTTTTCTTAAAAAATGAGTTTCAACATCTGAAAATGTCAATTTTATCTAAAAATATTTATTTTTTTATTTTACATCTGCAAGAAACAACATCAGTGTCATGAGTTTACATAATAAAACTAACATTATGTTTTATTCAAATTAATAACTTTAATCACAAAACTAGAGAAACTGAGAATTTTTAACAATCTCTTAATGTTTTCCACAGCTGTATGTTTGAAGATCTGCCACTCACAGTGGTGATAATGGGGAAGCTCACTACAGCACTGAGATAGTGGTTAGCCAGGAACCAGCAGCACGTAGCAACACCCCACATGATGCCAGAAAGGAATCCTACATGGAAAATCATGCACAAAATGACCAACAATACAGAGGTATGAGGAAAAGAAAGCAGACACTCCAGAGGAAGTGACGACGTTACCTGGCAGAACTGCTTTAGGAAACACCTGAGGCTTGTTTCTTTTGATGGCACAGTACAGAAGAAAATACACTGTACTAGCCAGAAAAATCCCACTATACTGTGCAAATACGTAGTCCAGATCTACAAGGTAGACACACAAAATGCATTATAGTTCATATTTAATGAATTCAACCAATGCTGATACCAAGTAAATCTAAATTTACCAAATTGGCTAGCCCCATTGTAAGGGCTGTCTGGATCTGATGCATGATTTTTTATGTACAGAACTGGAACAAAAGATGATCCGTATAGCAGTCCAGCGACGACAGCAAGGAATGATCCACTACAACACATAACATATATTCTATTAGATATTGTAATAGCATGCAGATTATATTTTTATTACTTCTATTGTAGTCAAGAGTTTGTACAAAGCATACACAAACATTTAATCTTAAAAGGTAGATTTTGATGCTGTTGAAACATATACAAATATAAAATGAAAACAGAGTACTCATAACAAATTTATAAACTGAAACCATAATTTTATGGCAAACTGGAACAATGGGCCTATTGTATTTAAATAAAGGATTATTTAGGCCTATTTAATTATTCATTTATTATTCATTAAACAAAACGAAAAAAAAGTATTTATTTATAAAACTAAAAGGCTTCAATTTAGTAGGCTAGGCTATATGTGGCCTATGGTAAACTTGCACAACACAGGCTCCTCGAAAATAAAAATCAATCTATTACTAAGCCCATATTATCAACAAAGAAAATGTAAATGAAAAGGTGAAAAGGCCTGTATAAAAAAGCTTATTTATTTTAAAATAACAAATACTGTACATCTCTAGATTTAAGCTAAACACTTCTTTTTTATTTATGTTTGTTTGTTTGTACTGTCATTTTGGTTGTCTTTTATTTCTTTTGTTTTAATTTCCAATATGAATCCTCGTTGCACTTAAGTTTACAATGATAATAAAGCTTGTTAACAATTTTTAAAAAATGTAAAGGAATTATAATGCTTTGTTTTGTTACTTCATCTTCATTTACAAGTAGCAGGGTATTTACAGCTACAGTACTGTTTATTTCTGTTCGTTCGCATCCTGTCCCATTGTGTCGCCCTGGCAGTATTGTGGCAAACTGCTGTTACACCTAAAAACATTTTAATAATCCGTTTGTCCTGCGGTGGCATCATACACAGCGGTAGTGGTCATTTTGAACTGTCATCTTCTGTATGTCGCTACAGTGAATATAAATTAAACCATTCAACAAGTATTTAAGTGTGATGTGTACATACACTAAGCGTTTCATGCGTGGACTTAATGCATCCACCCAGGAATCATCTGTAGCCACCACAGTTTCTGCGTTGACTACCTTCAGGAGAAATATTGATAATATTAGTTAACCATTGTTCAAACAGGAAATCTTAAAAAACTATTACATTTCTCATATACATTTTTAAAGGCTGAAGATTTTTTTTCAACAGTATTTAAAAAGTCAACATACATGGTCTATTAGTAGCGGTGTTTCTTCAGATGTTGTTGATCTTTGAACATCAGTCTTTACAAAGAAAAATACGATGGCACTGCAGAAAACATATATACAAATAATAAGCAAAATAAAAGAGGGAGAACAGGAAAAAAGAACAGATATTATTTATACTTATAAGATTTAACACTGGACATAAATGAAACTAAAAATAATAGAAGCCATAACATTCTCTATTAACTGGAAGCATTGCAAAATAAGCACATTTCTGACAGCCAAATAATGTCCTGAATTATACTTTTGTCATGTTTATTTGTTTATTTATTACCACATCAGCAACTTATGGCTATTTCATGGCAAGATTAATATAGATAAAAACACATTACATAATAATAGCACCTTCACAATTCACTAAAAGATGACTGATAAATAAAAATAAAACGTTTTACATAAAAAAAAATCTGATTTCAGATTAAATTTCAGTTCCATATATGATAAATAACATAACATTATTTTATTTTGTCACATCCAGTCAGTGTACACATCTTGTATACTCTCAAAAGTATTCTTAAAAGTAAAACAGCATTTTCTTTTCCATTAAATTTTAAGGTCAGTGAGTGCACATTTACCTAACAAAACATACACCTGCTCCACAGTAGTTCAGCACTGGTTTGGAAACCGTTTCAGCACCAATACCAAACCAGCCAAACCTATACCATAAGCAAAGAGTCAATGTGAGTTTGTGAGCCCAAGTTATTAAAACCCTCACAATACACTCAAATGTAAATACTGGGAAAAATGTAAAGTTTGGGTATAAGCACATACACACATACATATAGACATGTACAAGTAAACACAAAAACTCCAGTGTGTTACATTATTTAGATACATATTACTAGATCTTTGCAAGTTGATTTTATATTAGAACTGTTAGAAAACTGTAACTGGACATTCTTCAACATCGACTTTGCTGTAGTCATTTATTGTCTGATTCCAACAAATCATACTTCATTTTGAAATTAACAAAAACTTTAATTATTATAATTAACATTTTTTTTAAAATTTGCCTATAGTGATTCATTTTGCCAGCATGGTTCACATGCATTCTAAAATAATACATGATATAAATCTTCCAGTGCATTCTGAAAGCAAATTTAGCTTACCGTGAGCTTGCCCAACCCAACAGCAGATTAAATGAAGCCCATATAAGAAGACCAAGGCCAAGTCCAATGGTCTTTACAATAGGAACTACAGTTACATTTCCTACAGGAACACACAAACACATTGACACAAAAGTGAAACAGAATGTATGTAAGGTGCATATGTTCTATTTCTCAAGCAGTAATTATTAAATGCTATATTAAGGGAACATTACATAATTAGAAATTACCAGTAGCCCAAATAGCTCCTCCCAGCATAACAAGAGGCCAAAACTTAGGACTGTTCAGAATGATGTTCACCACAAGGGAGACTGTCCATATAGCAGCACATAGGATCCACTGGAAAAACATACCTACATGTATACACAGTAGAGTTAAATGAACATATTATGCAAACAACTTCTCTTTGGTCTGTTCTCAAAGCAGAAATTTAATTTAATATTTCAAGAAAAACATCAACTCAAGTTAGATCCTCTATGTAGTTGTCCAATTTTCCATAAATAATTGGTAATAACTGTTGACAGAACACCAAATAAAAAAACAACAACAACAGGAAAACCATATATGTTGATACTTGCATTGTCAAACTGGTGCTGGTGACCCACATTAATTAGTAAAATTTAGATGAATGCATTTAATTTAAATTCATGAATTTTTATTAAAACAGTGAATTAACAAACAACATTGTAGATTAAAATAAAACTTTTAAAAAAGATTACAGTTTTAATTCATTCAATTTTTTTTCGGCTTAGTCCCTTTATTAATCTGGGTGATTATTAATCCTTTATTAATCGGAATGAACCAAATGAACTTATCCAGCTTATGTTTTACGCAGCGGATGCCCTTCCAGCTGTAACCCATCACTGGGAAACATCCATACACACTCATTCACACACATACACTACAGGGAATTTAGCTGACACAATTCACCTATACCACGTTTTTAGACTTGTGGGGGAAACCAGAGCC
Organism: Danio tinwini; assembly: GCA_903798205.1. Taxonomy (NCBI): domain Eukaryota; kingdom Metazoa; phylum Chordata; class Actinopteri; order Cypriniformes; family Danionidae; genus Danio; species Danio tinwini. The sequence continues at coordinate 6,541,020 of CAIGQZ010032649.1, read as the reverse complement.
AAACACAACATTCTAGATTAAAATAAAACAATTTAAAACATTAAGAAAAATTGTTAATTATTCATAAATTTTCCTTTGGTTTACCCTCTGGTTTATCAGAGGTTGCCACAGTTGAATGAACCGCCAACTATTCCGGCATATGTTTTACACAGTGGATGCCCTTC
>CAIGQZ010032649.1:6488432-6530856 GCA_903798205.1 Danio tinwini | reverse complement strand
GCAATAAGATATGATTAAATTGCCTCGTTACATTTCTGAAATAGTTTGTAACAAGCAGGAAGTGTTCATGGGCCAGTGACATGGCCACATTGAAATGGTCTATAGAGTGCATCATGTGTGTATAGTGTATTGTGTGTATATGTATAGAGTGTATCGTGTGTGTATATGTATAGAGTGTATCATATGTGTGTATATGTATGGAGTGTATCATGTGTGTATATGTATAGTGTATCGTGTGTATATGTATAGAGTGTATCATGTGTGTATATGTATAGTGTACCGTATATCTGTAGAATGTATCATGTGTGCATACATATGGAGTGTATCATGTGTGTATATGTATAGAGTGTATCGTGTGTATATGTAGAGCGTATCATGTGTGTGTATATGTATGGATTGTATCATGTGTGTTTATATGTATGGAGTGTATCATGTATGTATATATATATAGAGTGTATATCTATAGAGTGAATCTTGTGTGCATATGTATGGAGTACGCCATGTCCTTCCGTTTGTACTGTACCATCAATTTGCTGTAGCTCAGTGGTTAGGTGATACTTTTACGCCAGAGACCTTAGTTCTATTCCAGACCCTGACATGTATGTATATCTACAGTATAGTGTGTATATTTATAGAATGTATATGTATGGAGTGTATCATGTGTGTATTTGTATGGAGTGTATCATGTGTGCATATGTATAGAGTGTATCGTGTGTTTATAAATATAGAGTGTATCATGTGCATATGTTTAGAGTGTATTATGTGTGTATGGGTATAGAGTGTATCATGTGTGTGTATATGTATGGAGTGTATCATGTGAGCATTTGTGTGTATATGTATGGAGTGTATATGTATAGAGTGTATATATAGAGAGAGTGAATTATGTGTGCATATGTATGGAGTGTATATCTATAGAGTGTATCACGTGTGTATATGTATCATGTGTGCATATGTATAGAGTGTATATCTATAGAGTGTATATGCATAGAGTGTATCATGTGTGTATATGTATGGATATGGAGTGTATCATGTGTATATGTATGGAGTGTATCATGTGTGTGTCTATCTATAGAGTATATGGTATAGAGGGTATCATATGTATGGAGTGTATCATGTCCTTTTGCTCGCAGGGGTCCCTCAACTCCCAGTAGCTCAGTGGTTAGGTAACTCACCTTTCATGCCAGAGATCCAGGCTCAATCCCAGACCCTGACATGCATTTATATGTATTGTGTGTGTGTGTGTGTGTGTGTGTGTGTGTGTGTGTGTGTGTATGTCTATGGAGTCTATCATGTTTGTGTGTATGTATGGAGTGTATCATATGTGTGTATATGTATAGAGTGTGTCTTGTGTGGATATCTATAGAGTATTTTGTGTGTATATGTATGAGTGTGTCATGTGTGCATATGTATAGAGTGTGTCAAGTGTGTATATGTATGGAGTGTGTTGTGTGTGTATATGTATAGTATATCAGGGCTGCCAACAGTTGGCTTTAGCTTGGAGTGAGAATGTATAGAGAATGCCACGCTCCCCACAACAAGCCACGCCCCATTTATTTATAAATATATAAAATGATATATTATTTTAAGAAATACTTTTAAAAATATTTATGACAAATTAGAGTATTATGACTATTATGCAATTATTCTATTATAAATAAATAAATAAAAAGCAATGTAAAGATACAACTGAAGTGATATGCTTAGATCATTTAAGAAATCTTTTGCGTAAATATATTAATTTCAGGACAGCATGGTGGTTCAGTGGTTAGCACTGTCGACTACTGCAAGAAGGTCACTGATTCTAGTGACACATGTGCACATGTGAATTGATGAACTTAATTTATTGTAGTGCATAAGTATACGTGAATGAGTGTGTATGGGTGTTTCCCAGTACTGGGTTGCGGCTGGAAAGCCATCCACTGCGTAAAACATATACCGGAACAGTTGGCAGTTAGAGACTAAGCTGAAGGAAAATGAATGAATGAATATTAATTTGATCAGAATGAAATTCTATAGATTGTATAGAACACAAAAAAAAATATGTATTTAGAATTATCTGTTGTGTGTTCTCTTAGACCTGACTTATGGCCAAGAATTAGGTTTATTAAGTCTAAGACTTCATCCCTCCTTTCTGCTTCATACAAAAAAAAATCTATCAGGAGATATGCTTAGTCAAAATAAGATCATCATCATATTAGTTAAACTTAAAGGCTGTTACCCTTGCCATAAAACACAGCCCCTCTGAAATGTGCATCTATTAACTTAAATTGATCATTTTTTAATTACATCATGACACTAATGAGAGTGAACCCTTCCCTTACAAAAGATTACAGATTTGTTTTTACATTTATTTGTAAGCCTGGTGCATTTTACAATGTGCTTCACTTATTGTTTTTGCTTTATCCATCAACATAATAATCATATTACGTTTTAATCAATTATGGTCTGCTTTTCATGTTGAATGAGAATCCCAATGAAACTCTATGAAAGGCAGGCCCGGATTAAGAATTCAGAGGCCCCTGGGCACAATGTCTTGTAGGCCCCTTACCTGCTGCACCCCTATAGTTGAATTAAAAAAATAAATTAATAATAATAACATATTTTTTTATGAAATTAATCTGTAATGTTTTCCTTGCATTTTTGAAATAAATGATATACAGTACATATATTTCTAGTCTACAAAGATTTAACTTATTTTTACAGCATTTAAAGCATACTTTGAAAAAAAAATACTAATAAAACTAGTGAAAATGAATGGATTTCATTTTTCAGTCTTTCCCAATTGTTTACACACATTTTCTGAAAGCATGTCTCATATTGTCAGAACTCTACACACAAATCACAAAACACACACACATTGGGCAAAACCTTTCAATTCTCCTGCAGAATCAAACTTTACATTCAAAACAATGTAATTTCTTCACAAAATGGTGTTTTGTTTTCAAATGACACACACGAACCATCACACGAACAGACATTTATAAAAACCAGTTGATCACTGACATGCTTAGTTTTTCCCAATTTTACCTCCAACTTGCTTCAACACCTGCCGGGAATTTTCTAGTAAGAGTTTGATTAGCTGGTTCAGGTGTGTTTGATAAGGGTTGGAAATAAACTCTCCAGGACACCCCCCTCCAGGACAGAGTTTGGACACCCCTACTTCAAGGGCAAATGTTGCACTATGGCTATGGTACACTAGAGTCATCTGTGCCAGTGGAGGGCAGCACTGGTCTCAATAGTACCCTCATACATCTACTGCTTTAACAATGCTACAGTAACTGGCTATTAAGTTCAATCGTTAGGATTGGGTTGACCTATACTAGACCCCCACCGTTCTAATCTTACTCTACAACGTTACTTCATCCACATGGTCATTTATCGATACAAGGCAGGATTATCCATGTTTTGATTATGTTTATGCAAAATTCTGACCTTACCATGAGATAGTTGCATTAAAATATTAAGACACTTTAGACCAAAAAACTAATATTTTCAGTATTCTGTGGTCCAATTTTGGAGCGTTAGTGTAAACTATAGCCTCAGTTTGCTTTATCAGCTGTCAGGAGTGCCACCAGTGTCTCTTCTGCTGTTGTAGCTCATCTGCTTTATGGTTTGATGTGTTGTTTATTCAGAGAGGCTCTTCTGCAGTGGCTACCTCAGGCATCAACAAAGGCATTTTTGCCCACAGTATAGAGATACTGGACTCTAGAGCAGCAATCAATTAGATATGAGTACTCAAACTCAGAAAAAAGACAGTTTGAACATTTATTCATTCATTTTCTTTTGGGCTTAGTCCCTTTATGAAACAGGGGTCACCACAGAGGAATGAACCACCAACTTATCCAGCATGTTTTACACAGAGGATACTTGTCCAGCTGCAACCCATCACTGGGAAACACACATACACTCTTATTCACACACATTACAGACAATTTAGCTTACCCAATTCACCTATAGTGCATGTCTTTGGACCAGCGACCCCAGTTTTAATATAAATGTATTTATTATTTTCCCACATATGCAAGATTATACTGAAGGCAACACTTTGGTAACCCCAAACACAACGTTTTATGTATTTTTTATTCTATGATTGTTTTTAGTTTATTTGTTGTTCCTTTTTTCATTCAATTTTTTTTATATAAGGCTCTTTGTGAAAAAAGAGTGAACATGAAAACATTGTTATTACATTTATTCATTAAATATAAACTTCTGTAAATGACAATAAAAGTATTACATTTGATTTATTTTACCACATTTATTTTACCACATTTAATAAGATTTTACCACTTACTGGCTGATGCACAAATATATGCAGTTCAGTGCATTACACAGAAACTGTTTAATTAAGCTACAAAGCTTAGAGAGTTCACCAAAAAAAAATCAATCATCATTTATTCACCATTTGCTCGTTTAAAACCTTTTAGAGTTTCTTTCTTCTGTTGAACACCAAATATCTTATTTTGAACCTTTTAAACTAATATTTTGTATTTGTTCCTACTATGGAAGGAAAAATGGTGCTTACATGCTTCTAGCTTTCCTCAAAATATCTTATTTGTGTTGAACAGAAGAAAGAAACTCACAGGAGTGAATTCTCCTCAAAGGCCTTTACAGGTTTTTAACCATCCCATGTTTCCTCATTCTGTTCAAAGTGTTGCTTTCGATGACATCCATGCATGTAATATGTTTGAAGAATCTTCCATTGAGGTGACTTGGATGTTGTTGCCATTGTCAGAAGACTGTGATCTTCTGCCAAAAACATTAAGCTGACCTGCTGCTGTCCAGAATTAGGTGGTTTGTCTTGGTCTTGCATCTCAGCTGAGACGACTATGGGTGATCCTACCAGTATTTGTGAAGTACCAGTCAAGCTGCAAATGCTGTGAGGCCCCCTAACCTAGCCTAAAAGCAGCAACATGTCGACCACCCGTTCAGAACATCCTGAACACCTTGAAACAATGCACAAAAAACACTAGGAAGAGTCGAGCAACTGACCAACAACACCTAAATAACCGTTCAGAAAACCTTGACAGAGGCATGTCAACACACAGAAAACCACCAAAACATCCGGACTACCACATAGTGGCACGTCAAAAGGCACGTCCTACAAACCTAGAAGCCACAAACCGTCACAATCACTAAAATCAGCAAACTGCAGTGTGGAAAAAAATGACAAATATGATACTTTGACAAATAAAAGCCTACAAATATAAACTTACTCTATAACTATGTACAATATATGCACTATTTACATGCCTAGGCCCCATTGTGTGATGCTCCAGCTGTCCGTGTGTCACTTTGAGGATTTTTTTCTTTGGGGCTCCTCAGGCAGGGGCTCATGTCCACTCTGATTCGAAGAGCCGAGTTTCCTTTTCCTGCTGTGGAGAAGCTCAGTGATGTGGACACGTCCATGAGGCTGCTGCGTGTCCACCATTTAAGGGCAGTTAAACATCTCCCACAGCCTCTGCTTGATCTGCAGGCCCAGCTCCAGGCTGTAGAGAACGATGTGGGTCCTGATTATGGGCTCCACCAGCAAGCGGTAGATGTCCTGGTAGTCTTGCACCCTGCAGCCATGGAAGGAGATGGCCTCTTCCTGCTGACACAGAGGAGCTGGACTCACTTCCACTGCAGTGACTGAGGCTGCTGGACAGGTGTTGGGAAGGATTCTGGTGGCTGATCTTTACAGCTCTGGGTCTTGAAGGTGCTTTGGCAGAGGTTCAGCAGCAAGTGGGGTCAAAGACTATAGAATACACAAGACATAGCCTTCTAGTACAAGAACCAATCAGAGATAGCTCTAGACTGACATTTCTCCAGGGGAGGGGCTGGGACCAGATGTGAATTTCTGCAGATTTTGTGTGACTCAAACATTTAGAAAGGAAACTAAAGAGACAGTTGTTGCTTACTGTAATTGTTGTTTCATAATATGAAATTTAATCGTAAGCTTGGCAAGTAGTTTTGGAGAATCTGATGTTTCTCAATTCAAACAGAATGCCCGAGCGTACTGCCCAAGAGCAGATGGCCACCAACTGAAATGACTTGCCTTAAAGCAGGAGTGTGCAAACTCAGTCCTGGAGGGCCGCTGTCCTGCATAGTTTAGCTGCAATTTCTTCAACACACCTTCCTGAAGTTTCTAGTATACCGAGGCTGTTTCTCAATTCCAAGAACGCAGAGAACGGACTTGCGTTCTTGTGAAGACCAGTCTTGCTAGGTCACCTCAGAAGAACGAACTCGGGAGACCTCGAGAACAGAGACAGTTTAACGCGTCCTGTGAGAAATTAGATGCTGCGTTCTTCCTGATGGTCACGCGACCTTCGCGCATCTTTAACCAAAAAGTATTTAAACATTACAACATTCATACAACAATTATTGTTTTTCCCCTTATTACAATATATAATCTGCATAAAGACTTTACAAATATACGTTGCACGATACAAATAAAAAGATTTTAATATGAATTTCAGCAAATAAACATGCTTAATGTGTTCATTCCTTTCATGGTAATGTTTATATTCACCGTTTCATTTTGAGAAACTCCTGAGATAAATAAGTTATATCTCCCAACTTTAAAGGGCTACGAAACCCCCCTGTCTCAGCAGGGTGTTTTCACACCTCTAGTTTGGAAAAAGTCAGGAAAGTGGCGTGTCCAGCTCTGGGAGTGTCGGGGGAGGGAAAGAGGGAAGGAGTTGCAGAGAAGAGAGTTTCCATTTGGGCACACACTGGCAAAATAAACACACAGATGCAGGCTAGAAAGACAGTAACGTGTTTACATGGACATTAGTAATCAAATTACTTGCCAAATTATTAATTTGTCGACTTAAACTGCAGTTTGGCACTTTCACTTTCATTCAGGAATATTTCCTGCACATCCCCCGTGAGAGGAACTGCTGGAGAGTGGAGTTTTAATAAAATGTTTGATACCGCACGGCGTAAAAAAGTCCTCCGCATTTCTCTGTAACTTAGATGCATTCGGTAGGTAGCGTCAGAAAGCCGTGTGTGTAAAGTATGTGTATCCTGTCACAAAATGCTGCCAAAATCTTACACGACAGTAAAAGCCTGATTGTAGTGTTTACATTCGGAGAGCAGCATTTACAGCGGATCTTTCAGTCTATAATATTGTACTATAATATTGCAGTGATATTAACATACTGTAAACTTAGTAACTAAATCATTTTGATAATGGTATACCTTTATAAAAACTGAAAGAGCACTGCTGACGATACAAACTTCTTAGTGATTTCATCATTTCCAGATGAGAAAAGCTCTCAAAAAATGTTCCTTACAAACAAATTTCTGTCGCGTGCACTGTATTCCACACGTGAGTCAAGCTGAGCTCTCATTGTGGGGAAATGAAAACAAAACCTTCGTTGCAGCACATTAATAAATGCAACACTGACGTCCCATGTCTCCAAATTCTCGTTCTTTCACTTGTTTTGGCAACACAATGTGGCGTCTCTCTGTCGTCTGAACACTGTAACAGGTAAACTGTCTTCAAAGCTATCATGCATATTAATAAAGTTGCACCACATACACAATAGAGCGTGCTGATTGGTTTGAACCAAGTCTTTCTCATGAATTGATGCCGCACACTCAGAGACGTCACAATGTACTCGCAGGTACTGACATCCACTCTCCACGCTGGACTACATGCAAGTATCTAATCGCTGTGACGCAGCTTCAAATAATTGTTTCAAACTGGAAGCACGAATTTGCTCAAAATAACACAAAAACAACCAATTTTCACTTTTTAGTGATATATATGTGTCCTAATAGTGTTTATAGCAGCGTGGGACACATATATGACTGTCAACAGCTCAAAAAATGTGTTTTGGTGTTTCGTGACCCTTTAATAATAAACCTATATCAAATGCTGCACTTCCCACCTCCAGTCGCAATGACTTCTGGGACTTCTAGAGCGAGTTCGGTGCTCAAGTCTGTATCCACGCATCCTCGATATCAAGAATATACCCAGGAAGTTTCACGCATCCTCTGTTCTTGCTGTCTTGAGTATTGGAACTGAACTTTGTCAGTTGATGATGACGTTACACGAGAGAACACAAGACCACTAAAGAACGCATATTGAGAAACAGCCCTAGAAAGAGCTTGAGTAGCTAGCTCAGGTGTGTTTAATTGGGGTTAAAACTAAAATATGCAGGACACCGGCCCTCCAAGACAGAGTTTGGACACCCCTGCTGTAGGGAAAATGTAACCATTGTATATTTCACAAGTCTTGACCCGTATTACTGCTCTTACACTTGATCACAACATGAGAGTCCATCCAATTCAGTGTATCTTTATTTAGTTTTACATCAGATATCCACACGTGCCAATGTCGTCAAATTCCACTCACATACTACTTGTTTGTTTTAGCCTGATGGACTACAACATTTCACTTTTACGGTCAAAAGCTTGTGCTCTTCAACTTCTGCACATCACACTAACAACTCACGTGTGTCACAAAAAACGTGCGTACTATCTGCAGCATACTACACATGTCTAAACAAAGTGCCTTTCTTTGTACATCTAGCTGTGTTTTGAAATGTACCAGATATTGTCCGCAGATCGTGATCATCGTGACAGGTAAGAAGTCAGATGATCTCAGATGTGTTGAAAGGAGGCCGATGATTTCATCTACTCCTTTTTTAATCTAAACTAACTCTAATAAACTTGGTTTTCTATAGAATGAATACTACTGGTTATGAGGTCTTTTATGAGGATAAAAGTCATAGGCTAATTTAAATGAGCAAAAATGCTAATGTAGATGTATTACAACCGTTTAAGATTGTTCTTCTTAATAGTTAAAAACCATGTGTTAATATTTTTAGCTTTTTGTTTTGTTTAGATATTATTTGTTTTCACACTATAATTGTTTTCATTTTAGTTTTTTTCCTCCATTGATTTATTTTGTTTTAATCAGTTCTTTTTTGTTCTTTCCATAGGAAATTTTGATAGGACATTAATTATGAAGCCAGCACTTTGAAAATCTGATATTATTATTTGTTAGTTTTTTTTTTTGATCAACTGAGTGAAGTTGAAGCACACATAAGTGCATTCATTTTTTTTTTGTTACTCCTTAAACCTCATTTTCCCAGGGATTCCATGATAACAAATTTTTAAATGACTTTATATAAACCCTAAACTTAGTGAAATACACTATTTTAATTGCTCAGAGCATGTAACAGACAAAAAGCTGCCATGAAAATATTTATTTTTTATTTACCTATTTGGGAGATATTGTTTAATAAAAAGAAAGCTGTCCACAGAACAATCTATAAAATATAAATAAACATATTACATATTTACATATCACATATTTGTTTGGAGCAGTGATGGACTGTTTAAAGGGATAGTTCACCCACCAATTCTGTCATTATTTACAATCCCTTCACTTGTTCCAAACATATCTGAGTGTCTTTCTTTTGTTGTATTTGATATTTTAAAGAAAGCTGAAAATCCTGTCAATAAATCCAATAGGCATGACATCCATAGTATTTGTTTTTCTACTGATATTAGTTCAAAAATTTGGATGTGTGGATAGCATCATCGTTATCTGGATGGGAAAATGAGGAGCTCTATCTTGGCTTGATTGAGACGAGCTGCGTCTGAAATCGCATACTACTCAGGTAGGTACTGCGTTTGAATTTGAATTTACTACATGATTGTTATATATGTGTATGAATGTGAGTAGTATGAATGGAGCTCGGATGTACTACATCCACCATTTGCCATTATCACGTGACCTACCTGCAACAGTTGCGTCACTTTTCTCCCATTCATGAATTCTCTCATATGCCATCATGGGGTATAGTGTCCATCAGATGTGCATTTGAGAGTCTCGCCAGAAATGGTAGGTAGTCCAAGTACTTCTCGCATACTGTTTTTCGAATACTATGAAATTGAACATACTACTCGGCTTGCATACTGTTTTTTAAAATACTTAATAGTATTGAAGTATGCAATTTCGGATGCAGCCACTGGCTTTTAATCAGGCCAATATCCATGCAGCCTGTGTAGAATTGTCAGGCCATTTTGAGAGTTAGAGCAGTGTATCAGCGAAAGAAAAAACAAAAACAATGCTCTGTGATGTCAGGTCAGAACTGTTAAGTACATCAGGCCCAGCACTGAACCAAGAGGAACCTCTTTAAATACTCCTAATAACAAACAAAAACACTGCTTAAGCTTTAGATGCAAATGTTAAATTATGGAGACAAAATTGATAAAAAAAACTGATACCTGAATGTGCTACCTTAATTGATTTGACACTGAGTGCTAATTGGCTGCAACAGACTCAAGTATGTTTGGCTACAGGGGAATGCTGTTTTCCCATTGGTTGATAAAGATAATAAGGAACTAGGCTCAGCAAGAGGAAACTCGACTGCTGAGCTGCAGATGCTATGCCAGTCTGTTTGCCTGGAAGCCTTGCCTGAAAAGAGACTGTGTTTGTTAGTGTTGTGTCCCAGCTATAACGTATAACCTGAACACCAGGCAAGTCTTTCAGTAAGAATTTAATAAGAATACAAACACACACATTTTGGCATTTTTCCTTCCCCAAAAGATCATCAGGCAATTAGAAACACTTGGCTAAAATACTGTAGCTTGTTTATGAGAACACTAATGTGTCCCTAGTACTAACTGAACAGGGCCACATCTGTTCCTGTGCTTCTAAGCCTCTCAAAGCACATTAGCATGAATAAATCAACAAAATTTTTCATTGGCTTAGAGCACTGTCAGTGCAGTTCACTATTGGTTAAAGGAATTAGAAAACTGTTCTTATTTGTATATACAAACAATTTTTAACAAATTTTATCTTACAATTCAAACATTTCTTCTAAGAATTGTAAGTTCATATCTCGGAATATTGAGTTTTAAGCTTTAATTTTATTAATTTCAGTTTGCACTTCCTCGTATGTTTGTGGAAGTAACCATTGACTTCCATAGTAAGAAAGGCAAATACTCTCTCAGGATGGCGACGCGGATGGCTGCCTCGGTGTGGAGCTCTTCAGTGTTTGCACTATTTCTGTTAGTCTGTCCTGTTTTATGTTTATCAAACACGATCAGTTATACCAGGGATGAGCTGCTGAACATTCGGCAGTGCACATCAACTAATCACCAACTGGATTTTGATTTCTCTGGCATTTTGCGGAACATTGTCATCGGCGGAGCAGCTGCTTTGTGGAAGAAATACAAGACCCGGCGGCGTGGAAAAAGAGCCGGCGCGCTCGTCAGGCTGAGACAGCGCGGCCTCAGAACAGCGCTGCCTAGCATCCATCTAGCGAATCTCCGCTCGCTTCCTAACAAAATGGACGAACTACTTCTGCTCTCACGCGAAAACAAGAACTTTAACAACTCTGCTGCGCTGTGTTTCACAGAAACCTGGCTGAACAAAGCCATTCCGGACAGCGCATTACACTTACCGGACTTTCAGCTGTACAGAGCAGATCGCGATACAAAGTCAACGGGCAAAACACGCGGTGGTGGGACATGCTTTTACATCAACAGGAGATGGTTTACGGATGTAACTGTGTTAAAGAAGATGTGCTGTCCTGATGTGGAAGCGCTTTTCATTAACTGTAAGCCGTTTTATGCACCGCGGGAGTTCTCCTCGTTTATTCTTGTCTGTGTTTACATTCCACCACAAGCACACGTGAGGACTGCGTTACAACATCTGTCTGATCTGATCACAGAGACTGAACAACGACACCCGGACTCTGCTTTTATCATTCTCGGTGACTTTAATCAGGCAAAACTCACATATGAGCTGCCTAAATTCAAACAGCACATCACATGCCCCACCAGAGACAATAACATTTTGGATCATTGCTACACCACAATAAAGGATGCATATCGCTCTGTCGCCAGAGCAGCTTTAGGACTCTCCGACCACTGCCTGGTTCATCTTATACCAACTTACAGGCAAAAACTTAAAACTACTAAGCCAGTATTAAGGACTGTTAAGAGATGGACCAACGACACAGAGCAGGTCTTACAAGCCTGTTTTGAATGCACTGATTGGAGTGTTTTTGAAGCTGCAGCCACCGACCTAGACGAGCTCACAGAGACTGTAACATCATACATCAGTTTCTGTGAGGAGTTATGCATCCTTACCAGGACCTACTTATCATTTAACAATGATAAACCATGGTTTACACCAAAACTTAGACAGCTTCGTCATGAAAAAGAGGATGCCTACAGGAGCGGGGACAGGATTTTATACAATCAGGCCAGGAACACACTGACAAAGGAGATTGGTGTGGCCAAGAAAAGCTATGCCAAGAAGCTGCAAAGCCAGTTTTCTGCCAACGACCCTGCATCGCATGGAAAGGCCTGAAAGACATCACAAATTATAAAACGCCATCCCCCAGTATCGACTGCAACAAACATCTTGCAAACGAGCTGAATATCTTCTATTGTAGATTTGACACCTCTGACCAGACACCTCACACCCACCAGGATCATCTCCCTACACAGCCATCAACACCTCCAGCCATCTCCCTCTCCCCCCCTGCACTTCAGATCAGTGAGGATAATGGGCATCAGATCCTCAGTAAACAGCCATCAACACCTCCAGCCATCTCCTTCTCCACCCCGGCACTTCAGATCAGTGAAGATAATGTGCGTCAGATCTTCAGTAAACAGAGGAGACGAAAAGCACCAGGTCCAGATGGTGTTTCACCAGCCTGTCTGAAAACTTGTGCGGACCAACTGGCTCCCATTTTCACACAGATCTTCAACAGATCACTGGAACAGCGCAAAGTTCCATCCTGCTTCAAATGCTCCACCATCATCCCAATACCAAAGAAACCAAAGATCACAGGACTCAATGACTACAGACCTGTTGCCTTAACATCTGTGGCCATGAAGTCATTCGAAAGACTGGTGCTAGCTTATCTGAAGGACATCACTGGACCTTTGCTGGACCCCCTGCAGTTTGCCTATAGAGCAAACCGGTCTGTGGATGATGCAGTCAACATGGGACTGCATTATATCCTAGAACATCTGGACAAACCAGAGAACTACGCAAGGATACTGTTTGTGGACTTCAGTTCTGCCTTTAACACCATCGTCCCATCACTGCTCGAGAACAAACTGACCCAGCTGTCTGTCCCTAGCTCTGACTGTCAATGGATCACCAGCTTTCTGACAGATAGACAACAGCTAGTCAGAATGGGCAAAATCACATCCGACAGCCGCACCATCAGCACTGGTGCCCCCCAGGGATGTGTTCTCTCCCCATTGCTCTTCTCCCTGTACACAAACGACTGCACTGCAAAAGACCCCTCCATTAAGCTCTTGAAGTTTGCGGATGACACTACTGTTATCGGCCTCATCCGGAACGGTGACGAGTCTGCATACAGACAGGAGGTGGAGCGGCTGGCTTTATGGTGCAGATACAACAACCTGGAGCTGAACACGCTCAAAACAGTGGAGATGATAGTGGACTTTAGGAGAAACCCCCCTGCACTCCCCCCACTCACCATCATGAACAGCACTGTGGCTGCAGTAGAGTCATTCAGGTTCCTGGGCACCACCATCTCTCAGGATCTGAAGTGGGACATTCACATAGACTTCATTGTAAAGAAAGCCCAGCAGAGACTGTACTTCCTTCGTCAGCTGAGAAAGTTCAACCTGCCACAGGAGCTGCTCGTACAGTTCTACTCAGCTGTCATCCAATCCATCCTCTGCACTTCAATCACCGTCTGGTTCAGCTAAGCTGCCAAAACCGACCTCCGTAGACTACAGCGAATAGTCCGGACTGCTGAACGAATCACTGGCACTACCCTTCCCACACTTCAAGAACTGTACTCTTCCAGAGTGAGTAAAAGGGCTCGTAAAATCACTCTGGACGCCTCACACCCAGCACACTACCTGTTCGAACTGTTACCGTCTGGTCGGCGCTACAGAGCACCAAGCACAAAAACAGATAGACACAGGAAAAGTTTCTTTCCTCAGGCCATCTACCTCATGAACAGTTAAATATTCCCCTACTGTGCAATAAACGTGCAATACTTTCTCATACGCACTTGTACACAGCACCTTATAACCTGTATATTTACAGCATATCTGTACATACATTCAACATCCAGATCTTTTTGACTAACTGCATCTCTGTTTAATGTTTATTGCCTTTTCTTTTCTTGTATTTAATTTTGTGTTGTCACTCGTCACTTTATTTACACTGAAAGCTTCTGTTGCCAAAACAAATTCCTTGTGTGTGTGTGAAGCACACTTGGCAATAAAACTGATTCTGATTCTGAAAGTGTGATTTACTTCCTTTTAAAAATTATTCAATATTAAAAATATTTTAATTCATTAAGGTGAACTTTAATAATAAATACATTTATTTTTAATGTTATTTTGAACTTAAAATCATCATAGATAATAAGAATAAAGTGATAAATTTAATTGGCAACAATTTATTTATATTAACATATACACTCACCGGCCACCTTATTAGGAACACCTGTTTAACTGCTCGTTAATTTCTAATCCGCCAATCACATGGCAGCAACTCAATGCATTTAGACATGTAGACATAGAGACGAATTGCTGCAGTTCAAACCAAGCATCAGAATGGGGAGCAAAGCTGATTTAAGTGACTTTGAACGTGACATGGTTGTTGGTACCAGACGGGCTGGTCTGAGTATTTCAGAAACTGCTGATCTACTGAGATTTTCACACACAACCATCTCTAGGGTTTACAGAGAATGGTCCGAAAAAGAAAAAAAAATATCCAGTGAGTGGCAGTTCTGTGGGCGCACATGCCTTGTTGATGCCAGAGGTGAGAGGAGAATGGTCAGACTGGTTTGAGCTGATAGAAAGGCAACAGTAACTCAAATAACCACTCGCTACAACCGAGTTATACAGAAGAGCATCTCTGAACACACAACACGTCTAACTTTAAGGGGGATGGGCCACAGCAGCAGACCACACCGGGTTCCACTCCTGTCAGATAAGAACAGGAAACTAAGGCTACAATTCACAGTCTCACAAAAATTGGACAATAGAAGATTGGAAAAATCTCGATTTCTGCTGCGACATTCGGATGGTAGGGTCAGAACTTGGCATCAACAACATGAAAGCATGGATCCATCCTGCCTTGTATCAACAGTTCAGGCTGGTGGTGGTGGTGTTATGGTGTGGGCGATATTTTCTTGGCACACTTTGGGCCTGGTAGTCCCAGTTGAGCATCGTGTCAACACCACAGCCTACCTGAGTGTTGTTGCTGACCACAGTGTACCCGTCTACAGATGGCTACTTCCAGCAGGATAACGCACCATGTCATAAAGCGTGACTCATCTCAGACTGGTTTCTTGAACATGACAATGAGTTCACTGTACTCAAATGTCCTCCACAGTCACCAGATCTCAATCCAATAGAGCACCTTTGGGATGTGGTGGAATGCGAGATTCGCATCAAGACAAATCTGCAGCAACTGCGTGATGCTATCATGCCAATAAGAACCAAAATCTCTGAGCAATATTTCCAGTGCCTTGTTGAATCTATGCCACGAAGGATTAGGGCAGTTCTGATAGCAAAAGATGGTCCACCCCGGTACTAGTAAGGTGTACCTAATAAAGTGGCCAGTGAGTGTATGTATATTTAGATTATATTATTTAAAATCAACCATCAAAATAATTTTGACATTATTATAATTCAATGCATTTTTATTTAAAATACATTTTGTTCCAATTAATCGAATTGTTTGGTTGTATAAATCAGTCCAAGTGTCATAAAATCAGTCCAAGTGTCAATCAGTCCAAGTGTCATAAAAACACGACATCCACCTATTTTATTGCTCATATTTATATACTTAAAGCAAATTATGCAAACTCTTTCACAAATGTGTTGCCACATGTCATATAAGAAAAAAAGAGACATTCTAGATAAGCTGTTTCAACATTTTCATATTCTCTGTGTTAATTTTGGACCCAGGATGTGAATTTATGTGTGAAGAGCTGACATGCTTGTCAACCCCCTGCTGCGCACTTTCCTCCATCACACGAAACAGAGAAAAAAACAGAATATCAGAGGATTCTCGGTCTCTGTTTATTTCAAAATATTCCAAAAAATAAAGCAATCGGTCCACATTCCATTTAGAAAAATGTCCTCCTTTCTTTTTTCATCCCATGGCAAACTCTCCAGCTGAAATGATTCTAGTGATGACCAGTCCATATGTGTCTGGAAATGAGAGACAGCTTGGTACTTCACTCAGACGTTCCCAAACATTCTCCCAAAAAAAGCACAATATGAGCAATCCTCTTATGTGCGTCTTTGTGTAATCGTGTATCATCCAAGATTAAGTTATACACATGAATGGATTCTATTTACATGTACAGTACATATACATATAAAACTAATGACCAAGATTTCAGTTACACGGCATGGCATAGAAAAGGGTGATCGGCTTATACTTTATCAATATAATTTTCAATATAGCTATCTGTAATAATCATCTCTTAGTCTTCAGGTCATGACTACGTCAAAGAAAAGCCCTACTTAACTAATATAAGTGATATACATAATCATCGCTTTTATAAAAACAAACATAACTAAAGGTTGTCATGCTTTTCATAGTTAAAACTGCATATCGTAGTGCACCTTATTAAAAGTACAATGCATTTGATATGAAAAACAAAAACAAAACAAAGAGAGCCAAAGATGACATAAATAACAAACCCTCGAGTATTGGGTGCTAATTTTCAGTCTTTACATTTCCCCATACAGAGACAAAATTGATAAAAAGCATCTGAAATGCCTTGACATATTTTGGCACACATCAATATTTGGCATTTTGAGATATCGATATATATATATATAGAAGTTCATTTATTCATATACAGATCCATACCATCTAAATGGTGAAATGCAGAAGGTAAAATATTCTTTACATTTTTTTGTTTCTTTAATTAAAAGACAGAATTATAAAACTACTGCTTGCATTGTCCATAGGCCAGAAAAACGGAACACAGTGATCCAAAAATAAATGAACATCACAACAAAACAAACCAGTGAGGAGACGAAACAAAACTATTTAAATTATTTCGTTTTTTTTCTCAATCATTTAGCATTTGCATGGTAACATTAACATCAACTGAACAAAAGTGTAATTATATACATAATTTATTATACATATCTCATATAATAAGAAACGATTCTAGTCGAACATTTGATTTAATATATTTATCATGTAGACCAAGTAAACAAAATCACATTTGACGCAGATGATTTGTGTGCTTGAGTTCTTGAGAATCCAAAAACACTTTGCAATGGAAACAGGAGTGGAGTTGTGTTTTTCCAGTGGGAATGATTTAACATTGTTCATCAGTGCAGCATTGCGGTGTCGTCACTTACAATGTGAAAAAAACGACGATGAAAACTGGAGCCAAGTGATTATGCGAGCGAATACATGAGGTCATATTATGTGTGCGTATTCAAAACGAGAACTTGGAAATGCAAAAATACACAACTTTATAGATGTGTAGCTACACAAATATGAAGTTGTCTGCATATGCACACGCGGCCATGTGCCTGTATACCTTTTTACGTCTCTTTTTGCAAATGTACATGTGACACGCTGGTCAAAATATGATTGCACTGAACAGTAAACGTGATAATGTGTGTGTATATGGATTTGACATCCTGTGTATAGATGTTGTGATTTATTGATTATGGAATAATTAACTATTATTATGTATATATTTATATATATATATTTATAGTGTCTATGTGTGTAAGAATATTTACACGTATGAAAGTGGGGGTACAGCATGCTTGCACCAGTGTTTGTGTGTATGTGTGTGTGTAAGGCACTCAGGACAGCTCGCTCACACTCAGAGGCATTGCCATGCCAGGTCTCAGGTACGGCACAGCATGGACGGCTTTAGAGAAGTCTGGAGTCAGCACTCGCCCGTTCTCCCCTGTACTGCCCGTTATAGACAACCTGGCCTTACTGCGCATAGCATCTGTGAACGTCATCTGTTCCCAAACACACACCCACACATGCGGAAATACACAGCCATTCACATACAGAGAGAGAGGGAGAGAAAAAATAAAAACGTTTCGTTAATGTTGTAGATAAGATGACGTCTGAAATACAGATTCATATTTATGTAGAACATCTATATAAACTGTAGATGTTTATGAGGAGCTGATGGGGTGGAGAATGATTGACAGCTAATGGGTCTCTACAATGACAGAGATTTGTAATCAAAGCAAGCGGTGCAGCCGATTCACAAAACCAATGAAGGTAAACAAACGGAAAATGAAGGAACTGTTGCTGAACAAAATGAGCTGAGGAGATTTATTCCACACGATTTACCCTCCCTGTTTGTCATTTGTCTTCATTTTCTTTAATCTTCATTTGATGTGAATATAGGGTTACTTTAACAGAACTTGTAAAATAATTGCTTGCGTGTTTTTTTTAAAGAGGTCATATCATGAAAAATCGATGTGTCTTTTTTTGTTATAAAAAACACTGATTGTTAAAAAAATGTGGGTTATTAAAATGTTTTTTTTTTTTACCATCATTTTGACAATATAGCTGTCTGTTGGTCAGTAAGTGATGCCTGATCTGTGTTTAGAAACCTTTACTTCCAATTAAAAAGAAAAAAAGAGGATAATGCAATATCGGCTATTTCTAATTTAATAGGTGCACTAAATGTAAATCCTACAGTTTCTTTTGAAGAAACTTGGGAAAATGACCTTGGTGTTGGTATTGCGAAAAAACAATGGGAAGATATTTTAAAGATGGTCCACTGCTCCTTTGTATGCGCCAGGCATGGCCCAATGTAAGGTGCTACATAGAGCACATTACAACCAATGTCAAATTAGCAAATTTTTTCCTGATGCCTGTCATCGCTTGTGGAAGGTCGCCAGTTCTAACCCAGCTCGGAGCGGGTTGGGTGGTGTAGGACCGGCGGGGTTACAGTGCTGTGGATATAAACCTCATTCCTCTGACCTCTAAAAAGTGCTCTAGTGACACACACTAGAGGTCATGGTCTTTAGGTTTCTTGTTAGAGCAATCGACTCCCATGCGGAGAGTCACCGGTTCGATCCCAGCTCGTAGTGAGTTTGGGTGGCGTAGAACCAGCAGGGTTACATTGGTGCTGAGACCCGGATGGGAGTGAGGTTTAGGGGGGTGAGTGTAACAGAGGCCAGCTAGTGAAGTGTTGTGGAGGTAAACCTCAAAAATCTGGTTTGGAGCGAGTTTTTGTGTCGTAGGGCCGACTGGGTTATGTTGGTGCCGTGACCCAGATGGGAGTGAGGTTTAGGGGGCTGAGTGTAACAGACACCAGCTAGTTAAGCCCTGTGCGGGTAAACCTCACTCCTCTGACTTCTAAAATGTGCTCTATTGACAGACACTAGAGTCCATGGTCTTTAGCCTCCTTGTTAGAGCAACTGACTCCCATGCATCCAGTGTTTTTGATGATAGCTCTTAATGAACCTATAAACATAAATCTAGCCCCTAACCCCTTGACAGCCCTTTTTGGTATTTCAGAGAGAGTTGACTTGACTGTTGCATCTTGCCAGGTGATTGCTTTTTCTACTCTTTTACATCCACATGACATGTCTCTCAAATCTTTTTACTAGACCTGGAACCCTGTTTTAGACTATATTAAAGGATATTGATATCAGCTCTAACACACAGTAAATAACTGGAAAGAGGAAATATTGACTCCTTAATCTGAACATTTCTTTTTTTCTTTTCTTTATTATTATCTTTTTTAATTACTTTAAACATTTTTTACTTTATTTTTTTCTCTCAAAGAATATGTTTGTTTTTAATTCATCAATTTTATTTATTTCATTTTGAGGGGATAGTGGGAAAATAAGAAAACTTAAGACAGTCTCTAAATTGTTCCTATGTTGTATTGTATACTACCATGTATGGTCTGGTTAAACACTATACATATTTTTTTAAAGAGGATAATGGATGATACTAGTTTTGGGAAAGAGTAACTGACTTATTTTCGAGGTTCAATAGCAGTAATGTGAGTATTTAATTCCATCATGGATTGTTTTATGAGCACGTCAGTTTAATAAAAGCTTTCCAAAAAGTCTGTTACTTTTTGGATTAGTAACAAAAACTACCAAGTAAGTACATCCAACATAAATGTAGACTTCTTACCCTACCTGATTTGTAATGGTAAGCTTATAAAAATGTTTTATATTTTGAGTTGTCTGTTCTCATTTCATGGGAAATGTCAGTTTGACATAATTGGGAGCAATCATTAAGTTTAATCATCAGTAACATAATTTATTTTAAAACATTTGTTCACTAAAATTAGCAAATTTGTTATTTTATGTATTTTTTTGGATATATGCCTAGTATGAAGTACATCTTATCGTCATGATAATGTAATGCATTGATCAACTTTAGGGATTCATTCATGGCAAAGTACACCTAGTAAAAAATATATACTCCACCACTAACTTGCTTTAAATTGTTTTAAACAGAAATGATGAAACTGAGTACTGTAACTTTAAGTAAACATATAATTATATTTTTGTTAAAAATAGAAGAAATAAGCAAAAACTTTCCATTTAATTTTAAGGGTTGGAGAGAGAGTGGAAAACATATGTTAAACTAAATTACAGCCTAAAGGTCAGTTCACACAAACTACAGCATGTCAATGCTTAGACCTGAAAACAAACTCCAACAGACACCAAACAGGGGTAACACACAGGTTTAACTAAAACCAAAGTGGTGTTTTCTGTCTGCGTCAGTGGAGCTTGAATCTGCCTTAAAACAAACTCTCACCGGTTGACCTCAGGGAAAAACAAAGGCAAATTATTACATAAAAATGATGATATGACCCCTTTAAATCTTAAAGAAATGTATGCCAGAGTGATGCCTGCAGAGTTGTGCAGTAGCGATGAAGCGCTTGGCGTACGATAAAAAATATGAGAAAATGAAAACAAAACAGTGAACAAACAACAAAAATAAAACCTCTGCCGTTCCTACCCCACTAGATCTTAACACTCTCCAGCCCATAAACGTTGTACCCTTCCTTATAAGTAGCAAAATTCTGAGAATTCTGCGAGGAAGAGGAGGGATTTAGAGCCTGAGTCTTGGCAACCTTCATGCGCTTGGCCTCCGCACGCGACTTGTAGCAGAACTCCACCAGAGCGACCAGCATTGCCAACCCGAGGCCGCCAACCAGGATGTAGAAGACGCCCGCAACGTTACTCAGGCTGAGGGCGCTAGTCTTCTCCTGCAGGGGGCGAAGGTCAAAGGTCAAAGATAAGGGAGAGAAAGGATGACAGTATGCCAAAGCCACTTATTACAGTACTATATATATATATATATATATATATATATATATATATATATATATATTTAACACATTACGAATTTAAAGATAACTGTATTCAATAGACTAGACAAATAGTACAGTATTATTAAATGTGCATATGTACTTTATATGTGAACGTCTAACAGTACTTTACACAGAATACACAGACGGCTACAAAAATACAACAGGACAGTGCGGTGCAGTGTGTGCACATAAAGAAGGAAAAAAGACGCCACCTACAGAATTGCAATTAAAGACAGCTGAAGTAAAAGGCAAAAAATACAAACAACATTTACAGCATTGGTGAGGGAGAAGGAGAGACCGCATGGGGAGAGAGAAAGAGAGATAGGAGGGAGAAAGAGAGAGCGTAAGAAAGATATAAAATAAAAAGGAACAGGACAAGTTGTCAATAAAGCACACAGAAATACAAAGGAGCACAAGGAAATTCTGAGCCTATACAGGTATGGTGTTTTGCATGTGTGTGTGAGGGGAATGTGGATCAAGTACAGGGTAAATGATGTCTTTGCTAGTGTATGTGTGTGGCATGCATTACTGCGTGTTTATATCACATCCCTGTTTGTATAGGCATCATTGATTGTATACACAGGTCAGGCTCTGATTCATGCGGTGGTAAATCTGTGTAGGGGGGCTTGCTTTGACACACACACACATTAACATAACTGTAATTCTTTTTTGCACAAGCTTTCTTTCGTATTGCTCTCATACTCTTTTCCTCTCCAATACATGACACACACACACACACACACACTCATACACACTAGTCTGCTAATGCTTGGGTTTGTATCGCCCAAACTGAGACATGTTTTTACAGATTTTCATGCATACGCACATACACATTCTAGCCCTGTCAGACACACACACACACACACACGCTCCCTGCAGTGACTGACCTTACTTCCAGAGTCCTTGGCTCCACATTCTCCCTTATCGTACCACCATTTGTTTTTCAGCTTGTCTAAGATGCCTTGCTCACTGAGTTTCAATACTGCAAGGTTTACTGGCGTTCTTCGCGTATGGGAAATAACATAAATAACATTACCAATGTTATTTTATGTTATTGTCAGTAACATTTGCACTCGCTAACAGCGCTGGTCATGATTCAGCCCTGAGCGTGGTGGCGATCGACAGTCTGCGCTCCATTTGGCAGTCGGCAAACGCGGCTTTGCCGTGCCAGATGTGCACAGACTCATCGCCGCGAGCAGGAAGCAGAAACAGTGCCCGCCAACGAGCCGTATACCTCTGAGAATCTGTTTTTTAGGTTGTCTGCATTTCATTCTGGAACAGATGTTGTGTCGACAAACTGGCCAATTGATGGCAGATTTGTAGGCATTGGGCTTGTTTCCTGGGATCTCTGGTAGTGCTTCCTGCTCATTTGCATTTTGTTCATTTCATTTTGTACCCACAATCCCGAGCACGGGTCTGACCTTTGACTCCCCGCCTCCGCTGCCGCACTCTCCTTTGTCGTACCACCATTTGTTTTTCAATTTATCCAGAAGCCCCTGCTCGTTCAGTTTTAGCACTGCAAGGTTTACCGCGTTTCTTAAACAAACGATAAAACATACTTGTCAGACAGCATGGAGGGGGCGGGGCTGCAGCGGGCCACGCCCCCCAAAAGTTGCATAGAATGAATGGAACATTGGGTTAGACAATCCATCAATGAAAAAGTCAGTCAAATCAATCAACCAATCAAAATTGTATTTAATGACCCATAAAAATGTAAGGTGGTCGAGCTTTAAGAGTTGTTTTTTTTTTTAAAAACTCAAACTCTTGAGGCAGGAGGCTAGAACAGAGGAGGATCAGTGATAGTATCAGTTGTTGCTCAAATGCACATCCAGATCCTCGAGTCAGTTAGCAAAGAACATTTTAAGCATTGAAGCAAACAAACCTGGTTAGGAGTATCAAGAAAGACAGCATGCATGGTTCAAACGGTGCATCATCAAATGCATTCATAATCAAGTTACTGTTCAGCCTCTGAATCATCAGCTTAAACATTCTGTAATGCTTATGGCGACCATTCAATTCCAAGTGCCCAAACGCATGCATTGATTACTGCAGATTTCAGTAAAAAGCATTTGTCATAACAAAACAGTCTGGTTGCAAGAGGCCATTGCTTCAGTCATTAAAAACTGACATGCATTCAGTAAAACAGATGATAACGGCAAACGTGAGTAGAATTGGCTTGCATTAAGCATACATATCATTTGTAAAGCTATCATTTTCAATATTCACTACGTCACTATGCTTTAGTTTAGAGAGGATAGAAAGCTATTTTTAGTTTGCCAATGTTTGCTTCACTGAAAACATGGCAGTTGATCATCATCAGCCAAACAGGTGAAAAAAAGGCTTCAGAACTTGTAGTCTGTTGGAAATAACACATCTGAAACCTTCTCTTCGATTATTATCTACTAAGGTCCATGAGCAGACCAGGTATTTCCTGAAAAAGAACCACACAAACTAATCTATTTCCTTTAGGGCTGTGAAAAGTTAGAATGGTAACAGAAGCAATTAATTGAAAACATTTTTTCACATGTCAAAAAATCTAAACAAATGAAACGACAGGTAAATCATCTTTAGAGAGTTTAGTTGCCACTCTCTTCACTTAATTCTAGAGATCAACCAATAATTGGAATTACAGATTAGCTTTTGTTGTGCAATTAAGCATTACTTTTAACTGGATTTAGGTTTTGTAATATCAGATAAAAACACTGATAAAAGTTACACAGAACTGTTAGTTAAGTTTAACAATTATAAAATATCACGTGTAAGACTAGGTACAGTGCTCAGCATAATTGAGTACACCCCATTTTTTTAAATGAATGTTTGTATCCATTTCTCAGTAAAAATAGGCAATGCATTATGGTGCATTTAAACAGAAGAGATGTATTAAACAGATATATTTATTAAAATAATATTTTAGTCACCAAACATATTTAGAAATAGAAAGATCATACAATTAAATTCAAGCAAAATATTGCAAAAAGCAATTACAATCTAAATTCAACTCAGATTTTAAATTATTTTTGCTTCTCTTGATTTTTCTTGTTTTTAAAATTTGTATTTAATATTTTTCTATAACATAAATTTGGGTGTACTAGTTTTTGAACCATTATCATAAGTTATTTTGTTAGAGGAGCTCCAGATTTGGCTTCTGTACTGACTAATCTAATGTATATGCACAAATATAATATTGTATAGCTTCCTATTAAAAATATGAATTTAAAAGACAGATTTGTGAGGGGTGTACTTATATATGCTGAGCACTGTATATGAAAATGAATACACCAGAGCTTCCCAAACTGTGGGCCTCAACACCCTGGTGGGCCGCAGGGGGGTCCATGGCCAATGGCAAATCAACAAAATAAAATAATGTCACAATTAAATTCTGTTTAGTTACATAGTCATGTTCTGTTAAGTTTCTTTGTCTTGGTCTTCTCTTGTTTCTATCAGCATGGGTTCCATCCCAAAATATTCATCATAAAAACAATATCTTTAGGTTCGTAAAAATGCCAATGTGAACACTAAATGAACCAGGACTAAATGTATTATTTTCTTTTTTTGGTCTGGACAATACAAAGCAAGAGAAATTAAGTGCATGTGTGAATATTAATAAAGAAGAGGAGTATAGGAGTCTAATCTTTTAGTTAAAATAATGTCTATGTTGACAAACTAATGTGTTGAGTTAAAATATGTCAGTTTTTGTATTCCAATGACTTGCTTTTCTGTTGTTTTTCTACACAAACATGCACTAGGCTTGTTGCCCTTGGGTCTTTTGCAGAACATCACAAGTCCATCACCCTTCAGTCTAAATTTAGTTGCCGCAAATTAATTTCAATGTTGTTCAGAACATTGATCATATCAATTTTTGTGAATTCTATTTTTAAAGCTTGTGTTAGATATTGTCTTAAATAGCATGCAGTGATTAGTTTTCTTTTTTTAAAATAATGTAGCTAACCATTTTACCCTTATCAGCATGTGATTTGTGTACATTTTATTGCAGTAAATAATACAGATGGAAGCCTTCCAACTGTGAATTAAGGATTATTATATATCCATATTGTGTATAATACACCACTGAAGTTTGGGGAGCTCTGTGTTACATTAATTTATATTTGCAGATGCATAAAAGCCACTAAACATACCTACAGTAACTCAATAATTACACTCTTTATTACCATTTAAAGATTTTTATATTTAATAATAACATGTTAAATATTAAACATTTAAATGAACTACTTTTATATATTTTAATCCAACAGCCCTAAAAGGTAAATTCCTCTTTTATCTTATTATGCTGCTCATTTTCTAACTTAATATAATAGTTAATAATGTTAAGCTAGTTGTTCATTTGTTTGCTAAAAAATTATTTTCCTTTTTCTAAAACGTCAGTCCCAGAAAGCACCGGCTGCTAGGTCTCCTGCTTGTCAGCTGTCAGCTAGGATTTGTTAAGCCCTCACTATCTCTGCAGTTTCCTTGCTAAGTCTCTACCCTGCTGTTTTTGCCCATCTTGCTTAGGTTACCATTCTTCCCTACTCTCAGTTCTGCTATTACCTAGTTTACCTCATTTTAAAGAGGACCCCCGGCCTACATCAGGGTAGGTGGGATACTATAACAACATGGGCCATATTGTTATACTACTCCACCCACCTTAAAGCAGATCCCTTGGGTGTGGCGATGCCGTAGCCTTTTGAGTCAAGGTTCCCTCCGACCTTCATGGTGTCGCAGGGCTTGCGCTGTTCGATGTACTCATTCATAGTGGACTCCAGAAGATAAGCGTATTTGCCTTTGGATTTCCGGACGCGTAACACGCCTTCCACTGTGTTTTTAACAAACACCGAAGGCTCTGCACTCTTCATGTACTGCCACATCTTGTCAAAGAGAGCAATCTTAGATCTCTGGTTAAAGGAAAGAGACAAACAAAAAGAGGTTTAGATTTTAGCAAATGAGGTTAAGCAATGTCACTTCTCATTATAAATCTGAATATTCAGAACATATCAGTGGAATGGCATTTCATAGTAATTCAGTTCTAGTAACAAATAAACAAAAAATCTCATCTGATTAATTTAGAATCTGCTAAATCTGAAAAAGAGAATTTGTCAAACCTTTATGATTATACTGTAGGTCCCTAATTGGTAACACTTTACAATAAGGTTCATTAGTTAATGCATTTACTAACATGAACTGATCATGAACAACCCTTGAACAGCATTTATTAATCATAATTCAACATTCACTAATGCATTATTAGGTCACATTTTATTTCGATGGTCCATTTGTTGAATATAAGTTACATTGCATCTACATGTCAATTAATTCTCATTAGATTATAAGTAAACTGTTAGGGTTGGGGTTAGTGTAAGTTGACATGTACTTGCAAAGTTTCTTATAGTCAGTTAAATGTCTTTTAAAGGACTGTTAAATGTCAGTATCAACAGATATTAAGCAGACAGTCTACTAATACTCAAATGGACCATCAAAATAAAGTGTTACCCATTATTAACATCCAAGATCATGCTTGTTAACATTAGTTAATGCACCGTGAATTAACATGAACTAGCAATGAACAACTGTATTTTCATTAACTAACGTTAACTAACATTATTAAATGCTGTAGTAAATGTATTGTTCATAGTTTGTTTATGTTAGTAAATGCATTAACTAACATTAACTAATAACCTTATTGTAAAGTGTGACCCCCTAATTTTTACATTTTGTGCCACGTTGTTTAAACAGCAAATCCATATGCGCCACTTTGTGGATTCATGGGTGTGCCAGTCTAAAAAAGGAGGTGTGTTAAGGCGTATTGTTGCCGCGTTGCTATTTTGAGGAACTGAAATAGGCCGTACCATTGACAAACTAAAAACGGGTCTAAAGTCCAGCGCAGAGCATGTTAGTTATGCGCATATGCCGGTCCAAACGCTTTATACATTGCTTGATACACACAAGATGTACAGCATTACACAAATATCGTTACATATGAAAAAAAAATTACGATTAAAATGTTACAAAAAATATTATTTTCTACTTGAATATAAAAACCACTGCCTCCATGCCTTCTTTATGTCAGGTTTTTTTTTTTTCAGTTTATTCATGACAATTTGCATTTGTATAATGTTATTATTAGCATTAGTATGTATTATATGCATATTTCTATTTGTTTTAATAAAAACAAGTTTAGATTTGTCCACCAGATGTCTGCATCACCATATGGGGCATAAGAATAGGACGTGTGTTTGAATATAACTTTACCAATTTTTATTATTGTTCTTTTATTAATTTGCTGGAAATTAGAACTGAATTTAGAAATAGTTTTGAAACAAATCTTTGTGCTTAACAAACGAAAATAAATATTTAGGCTGATGGATGTCTTCAGTGGAGTGCGTACAGCACCGTTTCCTTATTCACGAAAGTAAAGGAGTAAAGTAAAGAGTAAAGGTAAAATAAAGAGAAAGTAAAGAGGCTGAATGGAGGAGGCTCGTTCTTTATTCTCGCGCTGCAGATGGTTTGTTTAACTGTTTTCTCTCTAGTGAAGCATTCCGTTTTTCCACTTACAAAGTTCGCCATGTAAATAGCAAATGCGTCATGGCGCGATGTAAGTGACTCTTAAAGGGAATGGAAGATGACACTCTAATTGGTTTAATGCACATTATGCTCAAAACACACCCATAAATTAAGAGAATAAGCACAACCCTGTTAGACCATGCACTGGAGCGCAAACTGTATTTTCCTGTTCTGAAAATAGCAAAAGTAGATTTGGACACTATGCGTTAATATCAATAAAATATATCCCAGTTTAATGACATTTTCAGGAAATGCCAAGGTCAATAACAAAATACATTTAAAAATGACCTGAATGTGATGTACATGTTTTTTTTTTTTTTTTCTATGAAGGGCCTACAATTATAATGAAGAAAAGCCTCACTTAGATTATTTTTAAAAGAAAACCTTGAAAAGAACATTGGTATAATCTTAATTTTTTTAAATAAATAAAAATAAGAGAAGCAGTTTTTGTAAAAGATTACTTATATCTGAAGCCACATGACGTGGTGACAAAGAACAGTAAGTGATCATATAGAGAGGACCTCTGGAGATTATCATTTCATATTGTCTTGAACTCACTAGGCTAGCTCAAACCTTCAAAATCACTATTATTCACATACTGTATATTTAAAAAAGCGTACACTGATCATTTTTGGACAAAACTCATAATAAGGCTGTCACGTTATCTATTTTTTTTTGCTGGGCGATTTATTGCACCCAAATAATTGCAATAAAGGATATTATTGCCGCTTTATAACTTTTGTATCACTAATTACAAACATAATACATTTATAATATAATAGTGTACTAAATCAAGTACACTGTTTCAAAGAACATTTTTTATTAAATTGTTTTATATTTAGACATTTGAATTGGAACATGAAAAATATAAAAAATAAATAAATAAATAAATAATAATAGATGTAAACAAAAAAAGTGTAAGAACAAAATAACATGTTTAAGTCAAAAGTAGACTGTTTAAGCATCTTAAGCGCCTTTGCAGGCCATTTTTTAATATTCAGGCAGATTTCGATACAGTAACATCAACATGTTTACCTTATAGGGCTTAAGGCAAGATCTTCGTTTGGTAACAATGTTACCAGCTGTGCTAAACTTTCTTTGAAAGCTTGTGCTTGTTGCACAAATGCACATGTATTTTTATGGGGTCATATTTGAACTTGACCACCCATCTGAAGTGGCAGAGAAAAGGAGATGTCTTTTATCTCTTTTAGTATGTTGTCATTTAATGTGTTGTACATGGATGGAATGGTAGTTTGGGAGATGAACGTTTTCTTTGGCAGTTCGTGCTCTTTGTCAAAGGTGTGCAGCATATTTATAAATGCAGTTTTTTCTATCGTGTTTAACGGCTGCATCTTTTTAGCTATATAGTGAGTTACGCTGTCTGTGAGTGTGTGCCATGTTGTGCTGTTATGTTTATATTTGCACTGCCAGGTAAATGCATCTGTTACAGTTAACTGTCTGGAAGAAGTACTGGTTCTCCAGTACCAACTGCAATTGTTGTTCCCATGTTGTAAACACTGGTAGGGTGGTTATGTTTTAAGTGTAATTTAAGGTTAGTTGTGTTGCCTTTTTTCATTGCAACTGTTCAGAAAACAGTTCAACATATTGGCTCAATCATGTCTTTTTTCTCATTCAGCTTAAAGCCAAAATATTCCCACATCGGAGCTGAAGACTGTGGCTTTAAAACCAAGTCCATCGTGACTTGTTCATCCTAACTGACTGTAGTTCCTAAACACGAATCAGTGGGTTCATGCCTCGTTTTCCTCACCCTCCACTTTTCGTTCTCTTTCACACTGTCTGTGTGTGTGTGTGTGTGTGTGTGTGTGTGGGTGGGTGGGTGGCATGTGTTGATTCTGCATAATGCAAGCTACAAGCTACAGAGTAGCTTGCAAGCTACAGAGTGCAGCACATTAGACAAAACTTTGCTTGTTATAATATGTAGCCTAATCATCATCATCTTCAATTTCTATGTATATAAAAGACAATATATCCCGCCTTCAAAATTAACTGCGCTCATTTTCATATATCACGCAGTAAGTCAATATATTGACTATCGCGACAGGCATACCTGCTAATGATAAATTATGTGTATTCACAAGCTTTTTTTATGTATTTAATAGGACTGTTCATTGAAAAAGAAAAACCTCAACATTTATTCACTCTTAAGTTGTTCCAAGACTTTATGAGTTTCTTCTGATTTATACACGCACGCACGCACGCACGCACACACACACACACACACACACACACACACATATACACACACACAAATATACATTCTGACAAAATGTTAATATTAACAACTGAATTCTATAGTTGGGAAATAAATCATGGAGTTCAATGTTTACCATCAACTGTTTCTTCAATCTGTTTCAACTGGTTCACAAACATTTTAAAACATTTCACCTTTGGTGTTTAACAGAGGAAAGAAACTCTGGAACAAGTGGAGGGTGAGTAAAGGATGACAGAATTTTCATTTTTGGATGAAAATCCCTTTAAAGAAGATTATGTTAATAGGCTTTACTTGATGCTTGATGCATTTTTAGCCATAGCAGTTTATGACATAGCCTAAAAAAGATGCATGGTGTATTTACTTCTATAGGAAAATTAAGCCAAAATGTCAGAAAAATGGTCACAATTGTCTTGTGCTGAAGATGACATTTCACAGATGTAATTGCTTTAGCTTAGCTCATGTCTCATTTGTTTTGAGACAGGGCAGGTTTTTAACTCACTAATATCATAAAAAAATGCTAAAATAATGACGTCTAAAATGATCCACTCACCCTAAAGAACTCTTTGGTGGAACCAGCATCCAGTGTCCCGTAGGCAATCTCCGTCTGTTTGGCCAGGTCTTCAGCACTTTCGATAGGGGACACCATTCTCTCCACAGTGAGAAAGGCAGCCAGGTTAGCCGTGTAGGAGGAAATGATGATGAGGGTGAAAAACCACCACACACCACCAACTATACGGCCAGACAAAGACCTACACACAGCAAACAGTGTCAGCCACTCACAAATACTCTATTAACATAACCAGCATGTTGCTACTGTAATATCCGAAGAAAGAAAAAAGTAAAAGAAAAAAGAAATCCTTTCACTTTGAAAAAAATGGGGAATATGCAGCCGAAACACGGTACCACTCCAAGAGGGCAGAAAACGGCGACCTTGTGCACTTTACTTTTCCCAACCGGGTGAATACGTGTTCACAAAAGAAATGTTCAACCAAAGGTTAAATCAGGACTTTGATTAAACATTCCTTATCCTGTGTTAGTTCTTTCTTCTTATCCAACAATGAAGTTACAGTTATTTATACATATACTTTATCTAAATTATTTCTCATGGAAATGGATTAGAAGCAAGAACTGCAGGAGTGTGAACAAATACAAACCACGGCATCAGTGGGAACATGTGTTGATGCACAAAGCCGAAAGCAAACCCCACACTGTAGCCTACTGCATGCACCAACCTTGGCGAAATATCGCATCCCTGCTGCATAAAAGCGCCCAGAGAAAACCACAGACTATTAAAGATGCCAAATTCGTTGGTAGACTCGCTAGGGCCCAGCTGCCCATCCTCAAACTCCTCAGTGTGCCACTCGTAAGGGCTGAAGCGGCTAACGAGGAAAAGCACGACGCTAACTCCGATGTAGGCAAACACAATGCACATCCAGATCTCATAAGCCAGTGGATCCAGGAAAGAGAAGACGCCCGGCTTGGATTTCTGTGGTTTCTTGATCATAATGGATATGCCCAGACTCATGAATGGTTTCGAGAAGTCTATCACTTCCTCTCTGACCAGAGTGATGGTGAGAGGAGCGACAGCGATGTCTGCTTTCTGTCAACAGTGAAAAGAAGAGGAATTAGGTGAAGGAGACACAAAATCTAATTCTCATGAAGATAGTGTTCAGTGTTTCTTGATGGTGTACTTTTGACTGTATGTCTACATTGATCTGTATGCTTTTAAAATTTTCTCTCTGTTTTGGAGTTTAATTCACATCCATATTGCATTTTGTCCTATAGAAACTAAGCATTTCGAAGACATTCTCCTATATGGATACATTTAAAAGCGCTGTTTGTGCATTGTTTCAAAATGATCATGCGTGTTTAGTGTAACATTATGTATTTGTAGCAAATTCGGTTCAGTACACATGTGTACCTAACAAATATAGCATTGCTTTAAAGGTGCAGTAGAATGAAAAGCGGTATACACCTAATAATATGGGTACTGCACATTAAAATGACATACGTTTAGCCACAAAATCTCATTCTCATATAAATCTTGAGTCTAAAATTTGGGTGAAAAACTGGCCAATCGGAACGAAACACAGACTCTGACCATCCACATAGGACCATTAATATGCACGCAGCAGGCAGCATTTGATTGGCCACATTGTTTCCTAATAAGATTACAAAATTTATATATATTTTCCTTATTTTAAGTGTATTTAAGCTTACTATGTATTTGGAAATTTTATTTTGAAAATAAAATGGGCATTATAGAGCTCTCAGGTTATGTAACCAGGCATGGAGCATCTAATCACAACACATCATCAGAACACAAAATTCAGGAAAGATGGTTTATAAATTAGTTTAGGCATAAGCAAATTCTTAATTTAAATGCAAAATAATAACAAAAAATGTAAATAAGCTCATAAAATATCCAATTGCAAACCAAATAATCAAATTATATTCATTTCATTGTCAGCTTAGTCCCTTTATTAATCCGGGGTCGCCACAGCGGAATGAACCGCCAACTTATCCAGCACGATTTTACGCAGCGGATGCCCTTCCAGCCGCAACCCATCTCTGGGAAACACACTCATTCACACTCATACACTACGGACAATTTAGCTTACCCAATTTACCTGTACCGCATGGACTGTGGGGGAAACCGGAGCACCCGGAATGCAGGGAGAACATGCAAACTCCACACAGAAATGCCAACTGACCCAGCCCAGCCGAGGTTCGAACCTGCGACCCAGCAATGTTCTTGCTGTGAGTCGACAGCACTACCTACTGCGCCACTGCGTCGCCTATATTAATTTCAGTTTGCAATTAATTGTTTCACGTGACTTATAGCCATTGCATACGCAGCGCACATGATGTATTTGAAAAATGACACCTCACCTGCGCCCTCACAATCCTAACATTACATGAGAGTGGGGGGAAATGTTTTGCAGCCTGTGCAGTAAGCAGAGGTGGATGAAGTGCGAGTGATTTACATGAAGTCAATCCAAAGATTGGATTAGACATCCTGTGTCACAAAATTGGACGTTTTGTACTTTTGACATGCTTCAGACTGCAAAAGAAAGCGGGAGCAAACGTCTAACAAACAGAGCAATGAAACAGACATAAAAGCAAGCAGCTGGACGTTACCGAATTGAAGGACATTATTTGTGCTGTACATGTATGGCTGCCATTATGGTGTGCGTAAAATCTTTAAATTATTTTGTTTCTGCAGTTAACGAGAGAAAATGCTTACCTGCCGTTGACGAGTTTTACGGCAATCCGTGTTTTAGGTGTATTATGGTAGGGGAAACCCCAACGTATACCTCACATACATGATGTCAGATGCTACGGGCAGTGAAATCTGAGAGAACGTAAGATTGCGAATAAAAATAAGAGTTATACAACCTTCCTTTGGCTTAATCCCTACCGTTTTAGATCTTGTCTTAACAAGAGACTAAAATAAGGAAGCTTTATTTTTATGATTTGTGTCATTGTCATTGTGTCAGATTGCACACCTAACATAGTAGGCTACCTGATATGGTAAACAATATATATTGAAAAACTAGCGGGTCTGCATAAAGTCTGTTTAACTGTATCTTAACTGTAGCTTTTGTTAGTTTAGCGTCAATATTGTGAAATTTACCACACGTTTGTAATGAGGCAACAAACACATGTACACTGCTGATTATAAGCATGTTTATGCATCATGTCAGATCACTCAGCTCTTTCTGTGATTTTTCTGGAGTGAAAGGATGCCAATAAACTTCAAAACTAATCTGTTTATGTAGAGGTTGATATTAATTCCTGCCTCTGTTTTCATATAAAACCATAAAATACAACTCTATATGCAATCTTATCTACTTTTGTTGAGAGTAATTATAACTTAGCCTGTATTTCATCCACAACACAACTTTCATTCTCATTTCATTCACTCCTTCTAGCTAAAATAAACCACTTCAGTTGAAAAGATTGAAACAATAAATGATACCTTTTTAAACTGTATGCAGATCAATGTAGACATTGTTCAAGTGTGTGTGTTTACTCCTCACCCCATACACTAGTTCCCCAACCATGCCATTCCAGATCTTGGTCTCAGCATCTCGAGCGCCATACTTTCCATCAGCAACAATCCTCAGCTGATACTTAAACCCGCAATGCTTTGCAATCTCAGCGGCCAGGTCCACACAGTATCCCTCATAACGTTCATTATCGGTGAACAACTCTGCATTCTTTTTCAGCATCACATACGGTGCCTCCTACAACACGCAGGCAAATACATTGGTATATCCGCAAATAGAGACTTCGGTTGCTCTTGACATTGAACATCATCAAGTTTCTCTTACCAGGATTGTCGTCACAATAACTGTTTTATTTTCCATTCCCATGGTGTCATTAGGGAAAAGGTCAGACTTTGTCACTGCCATTTTGTCCATCTCATTCCAGTAACCAATCTGAGGAAAAAAGTACACATTTTTAGAAAATACAAAATGCAAATAATATCCAGCGTATTTTAACAGGTGTCAAAAACCTTATATAGATCCATTCTTTTGGAGATTTGGTTTAGTTAACATCCCATTACTGTCCATATTTTTCCAAAAAGTAGATGGAACACTAACATTATTCTGGCAGAGTTTTCTACATCATTATTCAGCGGTGGTGCTGTGGCACAGCTGAGTCAACAGTGCCAAGAAAAAAAGAAATGATGTTTGAACTAGGCTGTCTGCTTGTAGTCTGACTTGAATGTGATGAAAGAGAAAGGCTGCGCACAGTCAAATAAGGCAAATTTGATAAATTGTCAAAACCTTTTTATAATGTGTTGTTTCTACTGGTTTTACAAACCTGTTCCACAAACAGTGAAGTCTGATTCAATAATTAGTTATTTGTTAAAGTCATTCTTGAGTTTAAAGTTTGAAACAAGGCTGTTGTAACTGACGGACGCTGGCAACGGAGTTGAGGATCCATGTGCAGTACTTTATTACACAGAGATTGGTCAGGCAGGCAATGCTCATGGTCAGGAGCAAACGGTAACTAGTGATGTGATGTTGTGGAACGAGGCTTCGAAGCATGTATCAAAGAAACTATACATGTTACAGTGAAGCGTTGTACCGGAGCTTGATTCATTTTGCCTTAGTCACGTGATCAGTGATGTCAGAAATTTCATTTTCGTCTATACCCACATGACTGCTTCGAATTTTGATTCAAAGGTTTAAACACCCTCATGGGTTACATGTAGTAAAGTGTTTAGTGAAAGATTAGGCGTCGATTACATACATTTCTGCTGTTTCAAAGCACTGCACTGGTCCCACGCAACAGTAATTAAACTAAATACAATAGTAATTTATAGTAAAAAGCTTGTAAACCATACTAAAGTGTATTAGTGTATTATTTACAACTATTTTTAAAAAAAAGGCCACTCCATATTGTAGTAGTGTGTAATGGAGGCAAGCTGGCAAGTGCAGCGAAAAAGCCTCACTCCCATAGCTTCCTCTTCTAGAGCGTTCACCTCCCATGCAGGAATCACTCGGAATGAGCGAGTGGGTGTAGAACCGGTTGGAATACGATAAATGTAAATACTTTTAAATATCTTGGATTTTACTGTAACATATCTTATAATTCATTATAAATCCAAAAGCGCAGTCAGATAACAGGCAAATGGTCAATACAGGCAGTAGGCCGGATAAACAATAAAACAAGGCAAGGCAACAAGACTCAGCAATGTCTGTGAGTGTGTGTGCTGTTTATGTGGTCCATGTAATCAGCCTTGAGTAGCTCTCAGCTGTGTGTGTGTGTGTGTAATCAATGCCTGAAGGGAGTTGTAGTTCATATGTAGAACATTCATTGCCACCATATGAACTACAACTCCCTTCAGGCACCACACACACACCTGTCCTGGTTCTCTATTGAATTTTCATAAACATTTCAATATGCTGATTAATATAACTGAAACAGTTTTGCTTCTTTTTTCCTGAAGAAACTGTTGTATTCTGATCCTGCTTATTTTCAGGATTCTCCAATTAGTAGCCAGTAAAAAGAGTTTTATGTGTAGAACAGAATTTTTTTTCTTCTGAATGTCTTTAATGTCTGATTAAATACAATTAAATTGATTAAATACAAACTGATTAAATACAATCCTGTATCCTCCTGGTCAACTATAATTCAAACTCAACATTGTATATCATTGTGATGTGACTATTGCGGATGTGCTCATTGTGATATTGATGCTAAAATGATATATTGTGTAGCCCTATTTATTACACAATTTTAACATTACAGTAGTGTTGATTAAAGCAGTGTTTTGTTCCAATCAATGGAAGTAAAAATAACAATAACAAAATAATACATAAAAATATTAATATTTGTTTTCAAAGATAATAGAAATGTAATTATTACTAACATTAGAAAGTGTGAAATAATCATAATGGATTAAATAAAGAATACAGAAACTTAAATTGTGATTTATATTTATATTCCAGATTTATATTTCCCATCCCTATTAAAAGTACATTAATGAAAAAATGGCAAAATGTACTTCTAGTCACTCAGTGTTACCTTCACAGGGCCGCTGTTTTTCAGCTCCATGACATTGACTGTGTAATTCACTCTTCTGCCATACTGATCAAACTGAATATTTCCAGTCAGTCCGTCCACACGCACCTGAACAAATGAACGTACACACAAAAATCATAAGAAGATCTTACACACAGAAAACAGGCATTGATGATGTGTTGGCAGAAGACCTGTTTAAGAGCACGTTCAATCTCCACCCCCTGAGCCCACGGCACTGCAGGATTGGCCAGACAGTCTCCGTTGTTGCCACGGCGACTGATGTCAATCCTTTGTTTATGCAGAAAGCGAAACGCCTCTGTCATCACTTGCACAGCATCATATGTGAGAGCGGAGGTGTACTGTGAAGTAAACAAATATGAGGAATAGTCTTTTTTGGTGTATCATGATAGACATAATAATTAGGATTGTGTTCAAAAATGCTGTCAGCAGCGTATTTTACTGCAGCATAATTTCAATATTTGCACTCGCTCACCCTGATTCTGCTGTCCGCTCCAGGATACTCCTTTTCCTCCAGAGCCTCCCAGCGCTGGTCAAATTTAGCAACAAGCGGGTCATCAAAATCCACAATCTGAAATCCAGATACATTTGCTCCTCCATACTGAATCTTGGACAAATCTCCATCCACAAAGCCCTGAAACACACACACACACACACACACACACACACACACACACACACACACACACACACACAGACACACACTTTTTAATTGCATACTTCATGTTGAACTGTGAGCTGCAGTTGTGTTGTTAGTATCAAAAACAATTATTACAAAACAATAAACACTATAAAAAAGTTATGGTCAGATTAACTCATTTTTAGTTATTATTTACTCAGTAATGTTCAAAACCTTCACAATAATTTGTTGTCCTCGTAACTAAAAGGAGATGCTTGACAGTATGTTCAAGCTGCACTGTAAAAAAATTTTTTTTGTGATTTTAAAGGTAAAAAATTACAAAAATAATACAGTGAAAATTCATAACCTGGTTAATAGTAAGTGCAATTAATATATACAGTGAATAATCATACGTTACTTTTCCCAGAATTCCCTGCGTGACACACATGCTTTTTGTTGACATTAGTTTTTTCTCTCTCGTTTTTTTCTTATCAGTTATGTACAGTAGAGTTTTATGATACATATAATGTTGATAAATAATGTTTATTTCATCCCTTTAATTTAATACATCTGTTACCGTGATGATGTTTTGTAGTTATAGTAATGATATTGAGTCTCTTCTAATTATTGGTACATTTCTCTGCTTGATATGAGCATTGGTTCATTATATGACTTTCTCATTATCATATGGTTTTGTTTTTGTCTGTATAACATAAATATAATGTGTAGACGTTAGTACTTCAGACTTTTGGTGTATTATAAATGAATGAAATAGGGTTGTTTACCATGGAAATTAAAAATGTATTTTACGGTTTGTACTGTTTTTTTAATGGTAAAATACTGGCAACCACAGTTGCTGTTTTATTTACTGTAAATTTTGCAGATTTTATTTTTAACTGTGCTCTTTTTCTGCATAATGGAGCATATGAGCGTGGAGTGGTCAAAAGGAATTCTGGAACAACATTTTGATATAATGTTAATGTTTTTGGTCATACTTTTCAATATTGTTTCCTTAGTTTACAAGTATTACATTAGTTCACAATTACCTAGTGTATATTCATTTTGGTTAACGTTCTTTGTAGGTTCTTCTGCATGAACAAATTTTAACAAGCATAACTTTTTATTTTAATAATGAAAAATGTTGAACTATTATTAATAAATACTGTAATTAAACCATAAATTGTGATTTTTTATACTTAGCAACTGAAAATTAATTACAAAATTATTTAAGTAACATGAAGGCAAATATTTGTACAAAACATTCAGTAAATCAAAAACTCAATCTGTATTATTAACAGACATTTAGAATGTGTTTTTATGGACCTTTAAGGAGCCCACTATCACATTTAAATATTTATTATTTTTATTTTGTTGAACACAAATTAAACAAACTTTAAATCTTTTTTTCTGTCTTTTGTTTTGTTATCTCTGGTACTGTATATTATCACCATTTTTATTTTCAAAACATTGCATGCCTGAAAAAATATATATATATATATTTCAAATCATTTCATTGAAGTTTAAAACTAACATCTATTTTTTTTGTCTTGATCATTATGAAATCTTAGTGTTTTTGTGCCACATTAAAATATTATATCAGATTAAAGTATAAATGTATGTAAAATAAATATGTAACAATAATAAAAAAAACATTTAAATATTATTATTGTGCAAGCAGATTAGAAAGAAAATAATCGATTATTAGAAGAAAGGTGTGATTATACAATAAGAAATGCTTTTGAATAAAGCATATTCCATACAAAAAATAGATGTAGGATTTAGTTACTGTAAATCATACATGCGTGATCAGGATTCAAAACAAAGCAACTCTTGGGTTTCTGGCACATCAGCACTGAGTTATCATTAGTATTCGGACACTGCAGCTGTTATATAGGAAATTGAACACATTCAAAAGAAGAAAAAAAAAAGCTAACAGACATGCAGGAAATTGGCTTTTTGTCCAATCTGAAATTGCAATCAGTTGTCCACTACATAACAAGATGTTTCCTTATTATCATGGCTAAAATCAT
Source organism: Danio tinwini (assembly GCA_903798205.1). Lineage (NCBI taxonomy): Eukaryota > Metazoa > Chordata > Actinopteri > Cypriniformes > Danionidae > Danio > Danio tinwini. The sequence continues at coordinate 6,491,550 of CAIGQZ010032649.1, read as the reverse complement.
AACATTAATGTCATAATCCTATACTTTTGAAATATTATTAATCTGGCCGATTATGAGTTGTTTTTTTTACACAACACTAATCAGAGCAAAGTTTTTGAAAATATGCCAAAATGAACACCCAACAAATGTAAGATATTAAGCCAATAAACGTAAATTTATTTATTTATTTATTTATTTTATTGATTAAAATGAATAATGATTATTATTACACTGTTAAGTACATCAATATTTTTGTCATAATACTGCAGCCTTTCCTTATAATTATCTCTGATTTTTAAATGTTTAATAATATATAAACAATTTTATTCAGTTTGTTATTAACATTTTAAAAGCACTAAGCCGAAAAGAAAATGAATGAATGAATGAATAAATGAATGAATAACATTTTATTGGCAGCAATTTATTGAACTTTTCTGACAGTAGTAGTAACTGGTTAAATATACGTTTTACCAATAAATGACAACACAGATGGATTTAATTATAAAGTTAATTATAAAATATGACCTTATTAACATAGAAAATGCCTCCAGAAATCAATTCCAGGTGTGAAATTGTTGCCCTTAATGGAAAAGTTAATTTCTGAACTTGCTCAGAATATAAATCATGGAAGAGATATTAGCATTTTTTATGAAAAAATGAACATATTTTAATTTATACATAAAAATAATAATAATAAAAAAACTATTTTTATTTGGAATAAGAAGACAGTAAATAATGGTAATGATTTCCTCAAATAACAGTAAAAAAATCAGTAAAAAATAAGAAACTTACAAAATTTGCAATGATGTAATGATATCCTTTCACATGTCGACCGATGGTAATCACCTGAGGAGAAGCAGACAATAAAGTGTTTCACAAGAGCAATATAATTACAGCGTCACGTAATGAATGGTAAAGGTGTACGCAGTCTGTCATTCCTTAACTACACCTCTGACCTTACACGTGTGGAGTAATAGGCTTTTAGTGCACCATTCACCTGCTCCATAATGTCCTTGACCTTGTCCTGTTCACAGTCGAGGATGACTCTCCTCTCGTTCTTGTTCTCCAGGTCCTGAAAGAGTGAGCGATATGCCTCGTCTTTCCACTCATCCTTCAGGTTTCCAACGTTTATGGCTGTTACCTGCCATTTCCTCTCTGCTGCTGTGTCCAGCACCGCCTGCAGGGTCGACAGACCTACATGGAGACAAGCCGACGTGTGTCTCACATCAAACGTCTTCATCAAATTCTTCTTGAATCTGCTCTAGCTTTAACTGCTCTTCTAAAGCCTCATTCACACTAACAGTGACTTTGTAGCTACCTTTCACAATGCTGTATCTAAAGGCATAGTGGGTGAATGTGACGTGAATGTTTTGAGTTTTCTTGCAGCTTAAAATAAACATTGTGGAGGGACAAACACAAAATATAAATAGAATCAGTACATACAATACTTGAAGGGGGAGTATGTAGAATTGACACCTATTGGTTGAACTAGGTATTGCGTCCAAATTCAAAATACTGGAGAGGGGTGTTTTCCATACAGCCTCTCCTCCTCAGATGATGCACATGCTGGTTGCCAGATTGACAACACCAACAGAAACCAGCATACCTGACTATTGAGCTTTACAATGTAATATTTGCTAATTAAACACGACCTTATGTAACTTTTTATAACTGTGAATCTGAATCTCCTTTCGAATGTATATACATTGAGGCAGGCTTCATGACTGGAATGAAATAAGCTGTGTTTTCCGCTAAGGTAACTCGGGGTGCCGAAATATAGTTGGGTAAACTGGCAGTGGGCAGGTTATAGAGACCAAAACAAAGACAGATATTCTAACACGAAACACATATTTTCAAAGCAGATTAACTGGCGTTAGCATTGTCTTTCAGATAATCAAATATGCTAACTTAGCATGTTCTTAAAGATCTCCAAACATATTTTGGTATTGTTATGCTTTAGAAGAGTCAAAAAACATACAGACAGCACCTTTAATTACCAAGATGAACAAGAAGTGTGCTCTGTCATTGCAGCTACTTATCTGTGGCAAACGCGGGCCTGTTTACCGTACAGAGAATACAACTGGCTGGTGCAGGAGCTGAGAAAGGATTATGCGACGTCTATTGATGCTTGTATTGGCTGTTGTTCATGACAGTTGCTGTTTATTTGCATAAAGTTGATAAATTCTCAATTTGTTGCATTGTTGGACATGCCCACATCCAGTCACTAATGGTCCAGAGTTCACCAGAAGTCACTATAGTTCTTTTTTCATGAATTGTCGCTTTGTTGCTGCATGTCACTGACTACATTTACATGGACATCATTGATCTAATTATTTGCCTTAATCTGAATAATGCAATAATATGATTAAGGTGTTTACATGAGTTGCTTTTTGAATGTTCTGTTCACATGTTATTGTAGGCATATATCGATTAACGTCATTGCATCACCACGCTATCCACGTTTACAATACATGTAATTTCAGGTTTTTAATTTTTTATTTTATAAATAACTGCAGTTCAGCATTTACTTTTATTCAGAAACATTTCATTCATGCCCCCGCGACAAACTGAGGTATTGGATGTGAGTATGAAGCAAGCACTGGTGTTTTAATACTGTAGAATTTGATACCACACGCCAAAGGGAAAAAAAAACTCATGGTGTGTGTCTGTGCTCCTTTACTGACTCTGTAGGTGCAGAGAATAGTGTCAAACTGCCTTCTGTGTATGAAATCCTGTTGCAAAACGTGGTGAAATGTCACGACGGTAATAGTTTGATTGCGGTGTTTACATGTCTGTACAGCACTTCAATAATGCGAATATATCGGCACACTCCCCGTCTTAATTCGATTTCTGTTTAGTTTGATTTTGACATTAGTTTGATTACTGTAATCAAAAATCGCTGTTTACATGGTAGACTTGTATTGTCTTAATACTTTGTATAGTATTGTCTTAATCACATTAAAATCTGAGTATTAAATCTGTGTTTTAACCACTGTTTTACTTTAATCAACTACCACTCCAAATTACATCCAGAGACCTTTATATTACATATAATATAGTATAATACAATATAGTATAATATAATACAATATAATATAATATAATATAATATAATATAATATAATATAATATAATATAA
>CAIGQZ010032649.1:6469761-6488032 GCA_903798205.1 Danio tinwini | reverse complement strand
ATATATATATATATATATTATCAGCAAGTCAAATATTTATTTATTCATACATTCATTTTTCTTCAGCTTAGTCCCATATTTTTCAGGGGGCACCACAGCGAAATGAACCGCCATGTATTCCGGCATATGTTGTACGCAGCGCATACCCTTCCAGCCACAACTCAGTACAGGCAAACCCCCATATACTCTCACATTCACACACTTATATACTACTGGCAATTAAGTTTATTCAATTCACCTACAGCACAAGTCTTTAGACTGTAGGGAAAACTGGAGCACTTGGACAAAACCCACACAAGCACAGGCAGAACATGCAAACTCCACACAGAAATGCCAACTGGCCCAGCCGGGACTCGAACCAGCAATCTTGTTGTTAGGCGACAGCGTTACCCACTGAGTCAATGTGTCGCCCCAAGTCAAATTTTAATGTTTGAAAATATATTTATTCAAAACCTTGAATCTCTGACATTAAAAAAAGAAATTTCTGGCAAACCATTAATTATTCATTCATTTAATATTTTTGTAAACATACATTTATTCATCAATAAAATCTTAAAAAATAATATTTATTTTTCAGATTAGCTTCTTATTCAAATTCTTCTTATTATTATTATATTGATATTAGTCCTCATAGAAACCTAGTGTAAAAAGAGAAAGTTTTAACTTTAGTCAAATAAAAAAGTAATACTAAAGTAATAGTATTGTGCAAGGTCATATCAAATGTCTTCATAAAATGTTTAATCACTCTGTTCTAGCTTTAATTACACTTCTAAAATGTAACTGCTTTAAAACCCCACGTTAACCAGCTTCACTGCGTCTTTTTAGATAAGATTGGATCTCAGTTATGACAGCTCTCTGTGTTTTAACCACTGTTCTACTTTAATCAACCTCCACTCCAAATTACACCAAGAGACCTTGATATTAGGAGTTTTTTTATTGCACTAGAGGCCCCCTTGGGACACTTTGTCCTTCATTTATCAAGTCTTCTCCTCGCTCTCTTTATTTCAGCGTTCTCTCTTTTGGTCATTTGCCCTTTCGTACTCATCTTCTCTTTAGCTTCCCTCCTTTCCTGCACATCTCTCCTCCTCTCCCTCTCTCTGTGTCTCTCGGTTGATTTCATATCTAGGTCTGGGGGGAGAGATTTATTTTGCCGCCTCAAACCAGAGATGTAGCACATATAATGGACACTCAGCTAACATTCAGATAACATCCTCACAATAGCAGCAATTCTTAGACTGACAAAAAGTTTTTGGCTAAGGGCTCAGAGAATATGTCCAAGACAGAGTTACAATATTTTGAGGATTTTCATAATACTTGTTGTTATTTGGAATTATTTATATATATTTCTTTGTAAACAGTTAAAGAGCCCCTATTATGGGTTTTAAAAAATGAGCTTCCATGCAGTGTGTAACACAGCTCTAAGTGAATAAAAACATCTAGATGAGGTTTAAATCGGAAAGAGCACCATGTTAAAAACTATTGATTCTTAAAGGAAAGAGTGATTTGTTTTGTGTTCAAATCTTTTGTCTGTACGCATTGTCGTCAGTAAACAGTTCATATCAGGGATCTGAAACTGCAGGTCGTTGGCCATTTACAACCTCTTCCCTCTGGCCAGCAACTGGCGACAAAAATATAACGAGATTCGGCATGCCAAAACATATATTTTAGAACCACTATCATTGTTGTGCAGTTGTATCTAGCCACTTGTGGTTTTGACTCGTCACCTAGTCGACATTTAAAGTACTGCATTCAGATTTTCTCTCAATGTACGATCAAGAGTGACACACATGCGTTTTAATTCTGTGGCTGATTTAGTTAAAATATATGTCCATAAGTGCTCTGTTTTTACTAAAGCTCTATATTTGAAAATATTCAAGGGTTGTTTGTGGCAGTTCTGTGTGGAGTTTGCATGTTCTCCCCGTGTTCACGTGGGTTTCCTCCAGGTGCTCCGGTTTCCCTCACAGTCCAAAGACATGTGGTATAGGTGAAATGAATAAGCTAAATTGGCCGTAGTGTATAAGTGTGTTTGAATGCAAGAGTGTATTGGTGTTTCCTAGTGTTGGGCTGCGGCTGGAAGGGCATCCGCTGCGTAAAAACATATGCTGAATAAGTTGGTGGTTTATTCGGCTGTGACTAAGCTGAAAAGAGAATGAATAAAGGGTTGTTTGATTATTATCAGTTTTATACCACTTGTATTTTGTTGTACAAACACTTCTTCATGGCTTACACGTGCTGATGGTGTAACAAATATGATAATTTTGCTAATATTCAATTCTAATGGTTTCATTTAATAGATATTCCTCATATACTTAAGATTTGCATAAAAACGATATAGTAAAATTGTACTTCTAGGTGAATTTAACTGTTTAAAGTAAATGTGAATGTGTACATACTTTCCCCTCTTTGTTGTAGTTTTACAAAAAATAAAGATATTGAAAAGAACAATTGCCAGTAAAGTCACTTAAGTTACAAACTGCTTTCTGCTGTTCTTTCACTATTGAGACAATACAATTGGTTGAGACAGAATAATAATAATTCTGTCTATTATTTGTAGTATTTTCATAGCAATTGAAACTACCCCTTCAATATGTACAACAAGAAACAAAAAGCTAGAGTTTTGACTGCATATACTCTGGGCGAATGACTGAGTGTGTGTCTAACGCTCGGCCATACACACAACGACCACAGATATAGTTCAGCAGCTGATGTGTGACACAATAAATATGCTGATTTACATTATTACTTGTGGCAGGTAATGCTTGAAATATAAACGTCATGTCTGTTGTCCTGTCTAACATCCTTTGAACGTTAAAACGGCCCTCCTATGAATTGTCAGTCACTGAAATGGCCCCGGCCAATTTGAGCTTGAGACCCCTGGTTTACATGGATCAGTTTCTTCTTCCTCCAGATGCTGTAACTCTTTCTCTTTCCTACACAACCTGTAAGCGTAATTAAAATGGTTGCCTCATTTTTGTAGTTTGCAAAATATGTATTTAATAGTGTGTTGTAACTTGCAATTGTTCCGCGCGGCTTGTAATCACTTATCTATTATAAATCAGTGCTTGTAATGTATCTCTCAGGTTAAATCTTTATGGGCTATTTACATATTGCATTCATAACCACGTTGAAAACGTGACACAAGCTTCTTTCTTTACCAATTTAAATGCATTTCTGAAAAAAAAAATAAGTAAACTTTCCACTTTCCACTGTGTGGATCAGTACTGAATGTGTGTCGTTGTTGTTACTTGGGCGTATGGTTAATAATAGAGCAGGGGTGTCCAAACTCGGTCCCTGAGGGCTGATGTCCAGGAGAGTTTAGCTTCAACCCTAATCAAACACCTGAACCAGCTGATCAAGCTCTTACTAGATATACTAGAAACTTCCTAGCAGGTGTGTTGAAGCAAGTTGGAGATAAACTCGTCAGGAAACTGGCCCTCCAGGATTAAGTTTGGACACCCCTGGAATAGAGTATATGCTGGTGTTTAACTGCATTGCTTTAATGCATTCCTGCATTGGGCTCACACATAAACTCTGTACTGTACATAACAATGGTTGACATTTCCTTCCATCTCACGCTGAACACAGTCAACCAATCACAACACACTGGGTCATCGGACCAATCAGCACAGATTAGCATAATGCAAAGGAGCAGTTTGGGAACAAATGAATCGCTAAATAAATCATATGGAAGTCATTGAGATAATTAGGTAAAAATAAATGCATATTATAAGACAATGAAAGTGTTATTTGACCCTGCAAGCATATCAGCCTGTTGTTGGAGACCCCCCAAAACAAAATATGACCTTTTATAATGCATAATAGGGGCTCTTTAAAGGAAACTTTTTTCCAGTCCATTTTCTTTTTAGTAGATTTAAACATTACTATCAACCCTGCCATTTTTTCCTAGGATTCACCCGTATTTTACCATTGCATCCTGCTATTGTCGTGTTTAAATATTTTTCCTGTATTTTTAATCTTCCTATACAAAATCCCACCAGGTGTAATTGATGTGTCTACTACATTTGCCTCTGATACAGCAGGTGGCATATACTAAACAGCATTAGCTGAAATCTACACAGAGCTGATCCACCCAATATGAGTAGGACTACCCATGAACCGCTCTTGATCTCAAATGACAAGAACTGTGCAAGAGAATCATGTATGTGTATGTACAGTACTGTATATAAGCTTGAAAACACTATGAATGGTTATGAAAATGGCCACATTCTATCTCTTTCCATTAACACCATGTGCTGTTGCCCTTCCTACGCAACCTCCAAACCAATCAAATCATGTAACGGTATGTGACTTTTGGAGGCGCTCCTTAATGATAAAGAGACACTGTTTCCCCAAGCAGCTTCTGTACACAAGATTTGAGGAGAAGCGAAAGTGGACACTAGGGGCCAGATTTAAAGGTTGCACCAGTGAAAGTCTTTTTGGCCTTAAAACAGAACTGTTAGTATCTACTAAAACCTGCAGAGAAGAATAGCATTGAAAATACATGTACACAGCTATTTTTGTGCCTGACTTTACTGAATATGCATTTGTAGGAGTTTCCTGGTCAGATGCAAATTTTATGAGAGGAGAGTATTTAAATTAATCATCCAACACCGTTTACTAACACTTGCACACATCAAATTACGGGTATTTGCACCGTTTTTTAAAGCCTAAAAAAGGTATTTTTTAATGTTGTGCTTGAAATGGCTGCAGTTGCTGTTGCCAGGTGAAGGCACTGCACAGAAAAGAGATCGCATGGTATAAGGTAGAACAATTTTTTTCCACATAATTTGTAATGCCAGAGGAACACATCGTCTGAACATATTGTTGCCAAACAATGCTATTTTTATTTGTTTTAGAAATTAAAAGATGACTTAGAACAATCAACTAGGGTGAGTCATGTAATACCAATTCTCAGTTCCTACTACCTCACATAAATGCAGTTGGATCTGACTTACTTGTGGTCACTTAAGCTACCTATGCTTTGGCTGCTTTCATTATTCATTTTTATGAAGTAGTCTAATTTTGATATTACAAATATTAATTATTTTTTTAACACTAAGGCTGCACGATATTGGAAAAAGAAACATACATTGCGATATTTTTATTTTCAGCAATTTATATTGGGATATTTCACCAAATAACATGAAGAGCTCTATTTTGAAATTATTTATAAATTTGTATTGAATATAAAAATTAAATGTACAATAAAGTTGTATAGTCTTCGTTGTATACATAATAAAATAAAATACATTTTTGTTAAAGCTACAAAATGCAATAATTCATTGCGCCCAAATGCTTTAAACTCACTTAAAATGCTTACACAGTCACAGGCCTAAAAACACACAAAACTAATAAACATTTTTTTATGGTTAAACTGAAATGAAAGGTTGCTGGTTCGAGTCCCGGCTGGATCAGTTGGCATTTCTGTGTGGAGTTTGCATGTTTTCCCTGTGTTGTGGTGGGTTTACTCTGGGTGCTCCGTTTTCCCCCACAGTACAAAGACATGTGCTATAGGTGAACTGAATGAACTAAATTGGTCGTAGTATGAGTGTGTATCAGGGACATACGGTCAGGGGAGGCACTGCCTCACATGTCATCATCCTCACCTTCCATCAATCCTTGTTATAATCAAAATCACTGAATTTTGCATATCTCCTGTTCAATTACAGTGTAGGAAGCAAGGTGAGGCAGCACCAAGCTGTACCTCATGTCAGATTGTGCAATCCCCTGTCACGGTTGTGGATCTTTCTATTTTTCTTGCATGTGTGTGTGTATGTGTGTGTGTGTGTGTGTGGTAAGTGGGTGTGTTTTGTTTGGGTTCTTCACCGCGTGGTGTGTGTGTGTGTTTACATTCATCAGCTGGGCAGTCACGTGTTTTGTTACTACTCACAACACACAGGTGTTTGTTATCAGTCACAGCTGTTGCGCGTTCCGTGCGCTATAAATATGTTTAGTGTTTTGTAGATTGCGTTATCAGTCCGTTGTTTGTTCACTCCTGTGTTTGCTCTCTGTTAGACACTCTCTCTGGTTTTGGTGGAGGCTCTCCGACATAGCCTGTTTCATTTGGACCTTCTGCATGTCTCCGTTTCATTGATGTTGTTACTACTGCCTGCTCTGAAGACAACATTATCTGTGAGAGACTTCACCCCAAATTCGCTTCTCTAATGAACTTTACCGTGGGTAAACTTGACGATTTCCTCGAGAGCTGCTCCATAGCGCTACCTTTCTCTTCCCTCGATATCTGGTGAGATATCCATGAAAGACTGCTATACGACGTTGGTTCACGGATGAACCTTCACCGCTGTTTGGCGTGTCGTAATCTGGTGTGAGCATCCTTGCCCTACACTATATCTGGTGAGATCTATACCAGCTGTGACTCATTAAATAAATCATCTTGTTTTCATTTGCATTTGGGTCTCCTGTGTATATCATTGTGACATCCCCTGCACACTGGGTTGAATGTGTGCCTTTTGCTCACTCAGTGTATGCTTCCAATGTAATGCTTTATTAAAATGTTTTTATACATTGTATACATTTTTAATTATATGTCCTCACTTTGCAAATGATAGGTAATGTATTTCACATAGGTCTATCACTTATTTAGTGTTAGGAACTGACATAAAGCCGCACTGAAAAGACATAAGGTGAGGCAGGCAGTAGCTCTGCCACAATGAAGAGGGCGCATTGTTCAGTGGTTACTCTTCTTCTACACAGTTAAGTTCAATAGGAGTCTGTTATTTTATGTTTTGCTCTGGCAAAAATCGTGGCTGTAACGTTAATATCTCATCAAAATGTATTTTATTTAAAACCTGAATAAATAATGGACGACCAATGCGGGAACTAAAGGGCTTGCTTCAAAGGACGAGACAGAAGACAACTCGATCATTTCAAAGTAATTCAAGTCATTTCAAGACTTAATTTACAAGTAAAGGTAAGTGCAAATTTTGTGTGTGTGTTTGTGAGTGAGAGAGAGCATTCTCCGTGTTGTTTGTTATAGCTGTCTGTAGCATCCACCTTGGCGTTTTTGTAGGCATATCGAATCGCTATACATTTTACAGTGTTCCTTGGTCCAATATGTACCATGTGTATAGAAAGAATGCTGATACGAAACACAATCGGTAGTTGGGAAATATATTGGGTGCATATGACCCTGAAAGAGTCGTGCCTCACCAGCCACAAATCTCACTGCACGTCACTGGTGTGGATGTATATTTCCCAGTAATGGGTTGCTGCTGGAAGGGCATTCACAGCATAAAACATATGCCGGAATAGTTCATTCTGCTGTGGCGACCCTAGATAAATAAGGGACTATGCCGAAGGAAAATGAATGAAGCTGAAATTACTCCAAATATGTACCTGGTCAAATATAATCCTGACTCCACATTACCTGCGATGTGAATATTGCACATTGACACATTGTGATATCGATGTTAAAACGATAAATTGTGCAGTCCTAATTAACACACACGCACACATATTTGTCTACCCCCCAACGAATGCCTGTCAAATGCTTGTTGAAAGATCTGTGCAATTGGTCTAAAAGTGAAACCTTTGATGAAAATGTGAGATTTATTCACTGGTCTGAAGTGCTCTAGTAGCTTTACTCAGCATCAGTTAATATTTTAATTAAACGGTGAAGAAAAAATAAATGAAATTTGATTAACTTTAAATACATGTATATTAGGCTATTCTTTTTAATATGTTAAACTGTTTGCTGTTCTATTTTAGCCTATTTCTTCATTCATTCAATCATTCATTCATTCATTCATTTCCCTTTGGTTTAGAGTCAGATTTTTCAGGGATTGCCACAATGCGCAATGAATTCTAACTACTCTGGCTTATGTTTTACGCAGTGGATGCCCTTCCAGCCGCAACCCAGTACTGGGAAAATTTTAGGCTATTTATTCTATTGTTATTTTTCAACTATATCACTCAACTCAACTTGTTGTTTATGTACATTGAAACTGCTCTGAATGAACTGATAAAGGGGTTGGGTGTCATTTGGTGATATTTAATAATGCACTGATGGGAGCCTAAAATTTGTGCAAGGTTAGGGCTGCCTTATTTTCAAATCCCAATGTTGACAGGTATGGTTTTAAAGTTTGAAAACCTGAAAATATTAAAAGCAGACCAGCACAAGTCAAGATCAAATCTGCAAGCAGAATCAGCAAATAAAAAAGTGAAACGCGTCTTCAGGAAATTGTATGGCCACATATGAAGCTCATTAAATCTTATTTACGAGTTCACACTCACAGATATTTGACTGAATAGAACATGCGTATTTAGCAAGCTGTCTGGGGAGAGGGCTCTGAGCTTAGAAAAAAACAACACACTAGACCCCCCCCCAGATTTAAGTAGGTATCGGTTGTGAAACATTGTTAGTCTCTATTTCAGAGGTCGCCACAGCAGAATGAACCGCCAACTATTCCAGCATATTTTTTATGTAGTGGACGCCCTTTCAGCCGCAACCCAGTATTGGGAAACACCCATACACTCTCATTCATAGACTACGGATAATTTAGTTTAATCAAATAATTTGAAGCACATGTCTTTATGTCACATGTCTTTGGACTGTGGGGGAAATGGGAGCACCCGGAGGAAACTCACGCCAACACGGGGAGAACATGAACACAGAAATGCCAACTGGCCCAGTCGGAACTCGAACCAGCAACTTTCTTGCTGTGAGGTGACAGTGCTTACCACTGAGCCACCATGCTGCCCGCTGTAGATTCAGTAAAAAACAAACAAACAATAATATTGTGTCCAATAAACAGCCGCAACAGTGACAAGTCACAAATGACATTTTGTTTCTGTTTTTGCGTTATCATATTTCACACATGGCAGTGCGTTGCACAAAATATATGCTGTTTTGTGTTAAATGCGGACAGATAAATTGCTTATCAAAAGAAACCTGTCATGTCACATCTGATTAGATATTGAGAGCCTGCAAGTAAATAACAGATGAAGCTATGATTAAATAGTTAAAATGGATATAAATAAAACAGTGTGAATGAGAGAGAGAGCCTGTAATGTAATGTGCTTATCTCTAGCACTCCCACCTCACATGCTCTTTCTCCAAGAGGCATTTCACCACAAAGTAATAGGACTATTGATTGAATTCTCTAGTGTGTGTGTTTACAGTTCATGTGTGTGCAAGTAGCTCTGAAAAAGCCTTGGCTGCGAATAAAAGATAAAGAATGCATACATTTCTCAAAACAGAAGGAGAGAGCAAGTGTTTACCTCTGTCGCTGTCATACAGATAGGCAAACTTCTCCCACTTGTAATACTCCACCAGGCTGATGAGTGGCCCTTTGATATCAGGCCTCATCTGTAGGACAAACTGGTTGAGTCCATCTGCTGGAAAACTGGGTGTGATGAAGGACACGTGCAGCGTCTCGCAGAATGACGTGATGGTGTTCACCGACTTCTTATCGTAGAAGCCAAAGATAGCGTACACTCCTCTGGAAAACTGGGAGCAAACTGAAAAAAAGAAACAGTAACTGAGATCAGTATTGTAATAAATATAAAAACATGTTACGATTCTGGTGGATACCAGTCGAAGGCCAATATTAAAAAATTCTCCCATTTTGTCTAAATACAAACACACACACAAAAGAATGTCCAAAATGTGTACAATTTGACTATTACAGTAGATATATGTATTCAAATGTAATCTTAAGGTTGACGTGGAAGATGCAAAAAATTCTGGAGACATCCTGCAAAATATCACCAAAGACAAGTCTGTTGTTATATTGATATGCTATTTATATAAAGGTCAAAAATAGTTTTTAACGAAAAATATAAGTTGAAAATAGACAACGCCAATTAATATTTTATTCTGACTTCAAATCTGTGTTAATGCTGGTGGTAACCTATAGCAATAAATGTAAAAATGACTTACCATCTATATTATGGGTGGACGGTAAGTCTGGCCACCAGGGTGACCATATGGTTAGTATTTAATATCAGATTTTACAGTAAATCCAAGTAATTGATCTTATTCTTCAATGTGGAAGTGCGCTAGTTTTTGTGATTGTTTTAGAACTTCAGATTCAGTTGCCTATGGGAGAAATGACTAGGAATTATAAATCGCAGAAAATGGTCAAACTCTACAAACAAGTGTGTTCATGATACAGACAAAGCAGAATAATATAATAAGAAAATATCAGTTTGCAACATCAAGCAGCATATTGAGCTGTTTTTAACATCTAAAAATTTATGTAAGTAAATGAGACTGGAATCTTGAGCCAAAAAGATTCAAATGGCTGCACCGCTCATGTGCTGAGAATAAGGTGAATAGAACATAGGACGCATGACTTTAGTTTAAAATTAAGAGACACACACTTCACTTGTTTATTCACTTCACTATTTTTATCTTTTTATTTGTATCACAACTGGCCAAAACTACGAATGTGATTATTCATAAAGTAATTAGACAAGAGTTTCTTAAATGAGAAGACCAATGCTTACTGTATGCAAGGTGTAACTTGACTGCTCCCAATATACATGTGAAACAAGCACATGGGATACCCAGAAAGTAGTATTGTATATTCATTCATTTTCCTTTGGCTTAGTCTCTTATTTATCAGGAGGAGAATTAACCACCAACTATTCTGGCATATGTTTTACGCAGCGGATGCCCTTCCAGCTGTAACCCAGTACTGGGAAACACCCATACACTCTAACTCATACACTATGGCTAATTTTACACAATTCACCTATACTGCATGTTTTTGGACTGTGGGGGAAACCGGAGCACCCGGAGGAAACACACTAACACAGGGAGAACATACAAACTCCACACAGAAATGCCAACTGGCCCAGCCGGGACTCGAACTAGCCACGTTCTTGCAGTGAGGCAATAGTGCTAACCACTGAGTACCCACCTGTATATGGGTATTTTTGAAGAAAAATGCAGTCCTGGAAGAATCACGCTCCTTAGTCATATGTGCAATTCTGTGAGCTGAATGGTTAAAATAGATAAACGAAACCAAAAAAGTGCTGCCATATTTATGGATGCGGAAGTGGCTAGCAAGTTGCAAGCGATATTGTGAAATTTGAAAAAGAGGTCAGCATCAGCTTGCTAAATTGCAGGTCTGATAGCTACAGACTATGATGCCTGCAATAAATAATAATAAAAAATAATAATAATTGGAACCGACTTAAACACTAATCGTGTATAAATGTGAGTTAAAAGTGGGGGCGTGTCACTTCCTTCACCATTTTCAACGCAATTTGCACTCGTGCTCCCATGTTCATCTGTCATTGCTAGGTGACCATCTACCGTGTTCTCAGAAAGGACAAACTAAAAAACATTGCTGCAGGTCTGATACAAGTTTTATTTTTGGAGAAAATTAAGAATGCACTGCAGCATTTGTGTGTTCTGTGTTCGTCTGAAGTAATTAGTCTACCAAAATGTGTATTCCATAGAAAGTATGAAGCTGATTATTCAGTTCCTTTTACGTGACTTACAGTGCACTTGTGACGTTCTGAAAAGTAGAGATATTTTCAACTAGGTGCTTGTGGAATACAAGCCTGTCACTTGTGTGCCATGTGCATGTCACTCTCAATATGCGCGCATAAGCCATTGAGTGTCATGTCACTTCGGGTGTTTCATTTTTAATTTGTCGACTTGAACTGCAGTTCGACACTTCCCATTTCATTCATTCATTTAATTTTCAACAGACAAACAAGGTGTTGGATGCGAGTATGAACTGCTGGAAGAGTGTAGTTTTAATGGAATTTGATAAGGCATACATGGGAAAAATGGGAAAAAACTCTGGAATTCGCGATGCAGGTGTCTGTGGTCCTTCACTGACTCGTTGCCATGTGTGTACAGCCTATCCTGTCACAAAATGTGGCGAAAGTCCTACATGATGAAAATAGTTTGATTGCGGTGTTTACATGTCTTTACTGCACTTCAATAATGCGACTAAAATCTGCATACTCCACATGTCTTAATTCCATTTCTGTTTAGTTCGATTATGACTTTAGTCGGATTAAAGTCATCAAAAATCGCTGTTTACATGGTAGACTCTTAATCAAAGTATTGTCTTAATCATATTAAAATCGGATTATTGGTGCCCATGTAAACGTACTCAGTCACCTCAACTTTCCTTTTAATACTATGTGTAATCATTTGGAAATTGATTATACAAACTTTTATATGAAACTTTTACAAACAAAATGTTTTGTCCAATCTGCCATAATATGAAACTTCAGATGCTTACCAGTCAGTAGTCAGTCATCATTATCTGTTACTCCTTTTCATGATAAGCAATACATTTTCAATAGGACAATGTCTATTCTGATCTAGACTGCAAAAAGGTCAAGCACATCCATTTTGTGTCTACAAAACCAAGCTGCTGTAGCACATGCAGAGTGAGACTTGATCTAACCGTAGACTTAAAAAAGATAAGATAAGATATAAAAGATATTATCCTGATGGCAGTATATGACTCTGTAATCTGCCAATATATGCCTCCATGTCAGATACGTTTTGATCACATTTCTTTACTTGCAAAGACTGAGATGCTAATTTTATATCCAACCATGAAGCCCAGGTGAATCACCAATTCACCTGCTTATTGTGGACTGCTTCAAAACTGTCTAATTTGGATCCTATGACCTTTTCACGTTTAATTACCCTTTGTCCCAACTTTTTGGGACTGTGTTGCTGGCATTAAAATCAAAATGTGTTTATATTTCAAGAATGCAATTAATTTTGCTCACTGAAAACACTGGAAATCTTTCCTTTGTACATTTGTCAATTAAATAAAAGTTAACGAAAACTGTCTCAAAATCAGATGAAAATCATATAGCGTATTCCAGGCTGTAGAAGAGTTTTCTTGTGTTACCCGTTTGTTACCATGGTCAACATTTGTTTCCACCTGTTCCTTGTTAGTTGACATATTTAGTCCTGTGTATTTATACACCCTGTTTAGTTAGTTTAGTTCACTGTGGATTGTTGTCATTATTAACCCTTGTGCACTGTTCATTTGTACTTTCGGTTATGTTTGGGATTAAAACATCCACTGAATTTAACTGCTGTAAAAATGCATCAGATATTTTTTTTTCATTTTTTTGGGGGATGAATCTCTTAATCAACCTCAGTCCTGATCAATACTACTAAATGTTTTTTTTTTAAATTACAGGAGTTTTAATTGCCAAGTTCACAATGATGTCACAGATTTGGTGGAAAAAACACACACAAAATGACATATTTTTTAATGCAAAAACTAATTGTTGACTGTATTTTTTTATCTTTTATCATGGTCTTGGACATTTGAATGATTAGTAACAACAGTGGCTTTGATGCATCGTTAGATTTTCATTTTTTCTCCCTAATTTACTGTTGGTGGAGTTTTTTGCCCCATTGACTTTCATTATAACCTTTTTTTATTAACCCTATCTAAAGGGTTAATGTTGTCAACTGATGATCAACAGTGAAAATGACAATTTTTACCTCTTCCCAACAGGGAAAACCACCAACATCAAAACTGCATGATTATATGGTGTCATATTTTTGTAATCAAAGAAATGTGGTTACAATGAAAGTCAGTGGGGCAAAAACAGCCACCAACAGTAAATTAGGGAGAAAAAAATAAAAACATGGCCAAATTAAGACTCAAAATTACCCCAGAGTGGATGAAAACCTCCCCAACAGTACATAAGTGTTAAGTGTGGTTTGTGTGTTTGTTTACCAGAAAGTCTCCTGTGTGTTTTTGTTTGTGGATTCAGGACTATTGAGATATAATTCCAGAGTCTTTTGTGTTAGGTTGCTTTTCTTTTAAGCTCTAGATGGTAAGTTATGCTGATGTCAGCATTACTTGCCAACTAGAGCTTAAAAGAAAAATCAATAATTATGATTTTTTACAATTATTATGTGTCCTTGTGTACAGCCAAAATTTACCTGTGTAACATAAGACTGGGTTTGTGGTCCAGGGTCAAATTTGTACCTGAGAGCAAGAGCCTGACTGTCCTCTTTGTGTGACAGTCTTAGTAGCCAAATGAGTGTGAGCACATCTTTGTTCTCTTAAATCAGCATAATCCAATATATAGACAATACTTATATTGACAGTTAAAGAGCCCCTATCATGGGTTTTTGAAAATGACCTTCCATGCAGTGTGTAACACAGCTCTAGGTGAATGAAACCATCCAGCTGAGGTTTAAATCTGAAAGTGCACCTTGTTTAAAACTATTGATTCTTTAACAAAATAGTCGACTCAGAGTCTAATAAATGACACTAGCTGAGTACGGGGGATTACAGTACTGATCATGACAAAGATAACGATAACTGACAGATAGAGATTCGGCTGTTTGGAATAAAGGGATAAAGTTAATTTTCACAACAATACAACAGTATAGCCAACCTAGTCCTGTGTTTGTTCAGATATTTGATACAATAACCTACGCTGCAACACGGGATTTACCATATTAATTTACCATACTTCAGTCATTTGCTATAAAAGGAAGTAGCAGCAGAGACTATTATGTATGGGACTTAGTCAGACTTTGACAGGCACTTTGTCAGTAACTGTTGCAGTTCATATGGAACAGTTTCTTCTTCCTCCGGATCATAACATGTAGGTGTTATTAAAATTGTTGCCTCATTTTTTTGTAGTTTGCAAAACATGTATTTAACAGTGTGATGTAACTTGCAATTGCTCCGCGTGGCCTGTAATCACTTATCTATTATAGATCAGTGCTTGTACTGTATCTCTCAGGTTAAATCTTTATGGGCTATTTACATATTGCATCCAATCACAGCCGATTAGCCTCATGCAAAAGGAGGGGTTTGGGATGAAATGAATTGCTGAACGAATCATATGGGAGTCTTTAGGATAATTACATAAAGATAAATGCATATTATAAGACAATGAAAGGGTTTTTTTGACCTTGCATGCATATCAACCTGTTGTTGGAGACACCCAAAACCAAAATATGACCTTTTATAATGCAAAATAGTGGCTTTTTAATAAACAGATATACTATGTGCTGCACACTATTGAGAATATTAAGCTAAAGCTTGACCTAATAAAATTAAAATGCAAATCAGATAACAATATCTGTCAGAAAAATCGCTATTAAAGTCATTCCACAAATCACATCCTATTATGGCAACCAACATTTAATGTGAAAAGGTAAGCATTTTCACATGCTTTTTGCTGTAATCCTGCCCACTACTAGCCATGCAAATTATTTATAACAAGTTTGATACGACTGTGTTTGATATTGCACAGCCTTATTGTAATTAAATTATTGAATGAATGGAAAGAAAGTAACATAATTGTGCAGCCCCGAGAATAAATATATAAATAAAAAAGATATCACATATACAGTAACTTCATAATATTAAGAAGTCATAATATGCATACCAGCACTTTTGAGAGTCAAAAAACACAGCAAAACTAATTTAATACCAGCAGCTTCTACTGAAGAAAAAAAGTCTCCTGAATCTTGTATTGTTAAAGGGTGAGACAATAACAGCAAATACATTTATTTTTAGGTGAACTATTCCTTCTACACAAATGCAAATTTTTAGAATATTGAAAAGGGTAAGCTCCTTGTCACTGGTGTGAGGTTTGTATTCTTATTCTAAAGAAACGGGGGCTGAAGAGCAGAATCAGTGCCTGAAGCTGCACTGGATGACAGAGAGTATTGAGTTTAATCTGATCTGAGAATGTGTGACTGAGCATTGGAGAGAAAGAAATGGATTAGACACTGATAACGCCCACTTCTAAGGCAGCCTGGCTTTTTAAGCACAATAAATCTATGCAAACATGATATAGACACTAACTCAAACCACTGCCAACAACCTAATGTATTTAGTCTTTAGTTGATACACAGTGTCTCTTATTTTGACAGAAGCCACTAAATGATATACACTCGGACCAATGAGACAGAAATCAATTGAAGAATTAAGTGTGTTTACTTTGATGTTTGAAGGTTCGGTTTCAGGCGGACTAAAGCAATATTTAATCTTTAGGTAATGTCATGTTAACTGTATGTAATCCACATGAAATAGTACCACTCAGACTAATATACTTATTATGCTACTGTAGCTAACAATAGGCTTATCCAGCATGTTATTCGGACAGAAATGACACATGTATTTACTTTATCAAATTATTATTTTAATTAAGTTTAAATTCTTCCATGAAACTCTATGCCCGCACAGGCTGATAGGTCACCTAATCAGCTCCTGTGTCATTAACTACATGGCGCAGGAGATTGGTTGCTGCCACCTCGGCAGCCAATGAGCCAGCTCCTCATAAGTTTAAATGCTCTGCGTCATTTTATGCTGGTAAGCTGCAGCACGTTTTTGGAGACCTTCCTCCACCCCAGCTCCACCTGTGTTAGATCTGTTACAGGGGTTACATGTATATTATGTTTTTAGAAGCTGCGTGTTATATTCTCAGACGGCATGTCTGAGTACTGTATATACTGGCAGCGTAGCAGATCTATACCGCCAAGACCAAATACATCAACATTGCCATATAAATGTTCATTACCATACTAAATCTCGAGAGTGTTCATGACAGAATTTAGAATATCATACTTCATTTTAATTTTGCTCCTATTTTACATGACCGCTACTATGACAGGGCTGCATTCCGCAAAAGTATTGTAAGTAGGAAAGAACTAAAAAGAAAATTCTTTGCTGAAACCAAATATTCCAGATTCACTTGACTGAAACCTAAAAAAAACAGAAAGTGCTTTGTAATAATTATTTTATAAAATATGATATGACCTGTTATTTTTATTAAGATGCATGTCATTTTGTACATTCCTTCTTTTAGATGTTGCCAAGCCTGTCATGTTAAATAATAACATATGGACTGAACAAATATGGTACACTCTGTTATCTCACTGTTAACGCAGAAATTCTGTAACAATATACATATATTGTTTTTATGCTTTTTTTTGGTTTTTATTTAATGCCGTGGTAGGGGAGGGGTAATGTATTGTGTTAAACTGTAAAAAGTAAATTTCAGCAAAAAAAATGATGCATCCCTAATTCTAAATCTCAGTAGATAAAAATTATAGTGCGGCTGATCTTAATTTTACAGAAAACATTATAACTTAAGTAGCACATGAAAATCTCCACACATCTATGAGCACTCTAGAATAATCGTTAATGCCCTAAGTAAGGCATCATTAGAAGACAAAGTTATGCGGTTATGAAATGGCAGTTATTGGGTAAAATGTTCAGGATGCGACTCCATGTATGGATATTTTTCAGCACATAGGATGCGTTCTCGAATTATCATGTTTTGTGTGCTTTTGGTAAATGCACTCGGAAAAGCAATGAGCATCCATATCCTTGCATATACAGAATGTACTTAATAGCCAGGATACATCGTTATCAGGAAAACACAGCCCAGGTTTTTAACTGGATTTTATTGTTAACAGTGCTTCTTAGTAAATAAATCCTCTGTCAAAGTACAGAGATCGCAGAGATACAGAGAAAGTTGCCGGTTACTTTCAGAATATTCAAATATTTATTGTGTCATGTACAGTTAAAGTCAGAATTATTAGCCCCCCTTTGATTTTTTTTCTTTTTTAAGTATTTCCCAAATGATGTTTAACAGAGCAAGGAAATTTTTTGCAGTATGTCTGATAATATTTTTTTTCTGAAACTTTCTTTCATTTTAAGGTCAAAATTATTCGCCTTTTTAAGCTATTTTTTTTTTTTTTTGCAATAGTCTACAGAACAAACCATCATTATACAATAACTTGCCTAATTACCCTAACCTGCCTAGTTAACCTAATTAACCTAGTTAAGCCTTTAAATGTCACTTTAAGCTGTATAGAAGTGTCTTGAAAAATATGTAGTAAAATATTATTTACTGTCATCATGGCAAATATAAAATAAATCAGTTATTAGAGATAAGTTATTAAAACTATTATGCTTAGAAATGTGTTGCAAAAAATCTTCTCTCCATTAAACAGAAATAGGGGAAAAAATAAACAGGGGGGTTAATAATTCTGACATCAACTGTATATTTGGATAGATAGTCAAGCTGCTTGACTGCAAAATCCTGCAGTATACTGTAATTTCAATCATAACAACACAACATGCTCAAGTTGGAGAAAGATGGAAAGACAAAATCAATCTAAAACATTAAAACCTGAACTGTCCCAAGCATACAGTAATCTTGTTAAGGAACAGTGTTCAGATATTTCTATGTTTCTGAGACCTAACATGATTATACCCAACAGATAGATAGATAGATAGATAGATAGATAGATAGATAGATAGATAGA